>JALPQI010016720.1:0-39093 GCA_025490895.1 Thaumatotibia leucotreta
CTGATTTTATATGAATAAAACTATGAAGTAGGAAAAAAAAAACAAAATATTAATAACTTTTTTTTGTGGCTAGTGTCAGATTCTTACTTGACCGTGGATTTTTCATGTCGTGATGTCTTTGTAATGACGAATCGTTTCGGGAGGTCGCAATTGATACCTTATCTCACAGTCGAGGTCGCAGTTTGTTTGTTTGTTCGGCCTTGACTCAGAAACTTTTGGCGTGCAATTAATGTGCTATTGACACGTTTACGTTACTTCCTATTTTGTTGAGCTTCGGTAACGTTGTTGTTGTGTTATGTGTTACTAGGAGTAACAAAGTAGCGGCGATCCTAGATAAAATAATTATTTATTTATTTAAACTTTATTGCACAAAAGTAAAACTTAAAGTACAACAGGTGGACTTAATGCCATGAGGCATTCTCTACCAGTCAACCTTGGGGCAAAGCAGAGAAAATTGTAGGCGGCGCAAATATATAAATATAAAACAAATCTGTGTATAATAAATTAAGAGAAAAAAAAATCGTATACGTACTGAGCTAGCAAAAGTAAGAGAAAAGATATTTGGTGGCATAATACATAGGTACATTTCGATACAAGCGCAAAAAAAATTTTTTCGACGAGGATCAAAGTGGAGCCCGAGTAAAACGAGAGAGACAATAACCCGAGTTAAAAAGTTTTTACACGTGTATCGAACGACTCTTTTCATAACAAGTGCCTTAAAAAGAGGAAGTTACGTACCTAACGCGAAGCGTGCGCAAAGTTTACTTTTCCGCACTAGTTTGGAAAAATGTATTTCCGTACGATATAGTTATTACGCAGTACGGAAGGACCGGCGACCCAACCTTTTGTAGTACGAGAAAGAGTTCGACCGTTTACCTAATAATATTTATACTTATGTCAGTTATGTCTCATGAAAGTAAATTAATCTAAGATTGAACCTTGTGGCACTGTACCGAGGATGCTAGCGTCATTTCGTCGCTGCATCGCAATGCTGATGGGTTGTGCGAAGAAGTCGCCAGCTCTTCGGTCTTTAGTTGTGTTAATCAGACGTTTCTCGATTTCAGCAAACAATTTGCGTGTGCTGGGGCCACATGAACCTAAAGTTTCTACAAAGGTACAAAGCGTACTCTTTGCTGAGGCCCTTATAATTATGGTTTTCATTCGACTTTGATATGATATCAATGCAATATCAGTAAAATACGAATAGCATTATCCTCGTTATCAGTCCACAGTGAAATCGATTTGTTTCTCATATTGTCATTTAATTAAAAATTAAAAAAACCGACTTCAACCGATTTCTCCAAGATCCCCAATTAGTTTCCGTCATTGGTTTCCTACTTTCTTAATGAAAATGCTTGTAAATTAATTAAAATTACCAAAAGCGCCATATATGTAGGTAAGGTACCTCCTATAACATTTGAGGAGATCCCTCGATTTCTCCAAAATCCCATCATCAGACCCCAACTTGGTGCCAACGGGACCATTTGGGGGTCATACACGTTCGATAAAAAAAAATCAAATCGGTTCACGATTCTCGGAGATAACGGGTAACATACATACAACAAAAAAATTCAGTCTAATTGAGGACCTCCTCCTTTTTTTAAAGTCGGTTAAAAAGCCAATAATTTCGTATCATGAGCATTCCAAAATATTTTTCAATATATTTTCTCAAATACACTAACGTATAGGTACAACGTGTGTATTTTATACGGACGTATTAGTTAACCAAGTTACAGTATCTGATCATAAGAATTTAATGGGATAATAATTTTCTTAAAAAGTGTTAAGAATTCTGTGTACAGTCTAGTGCAAAAATATGTATCGAAAGTATCCTCTTATAAATAGGTTACGACTTTATTATTTTATTACACAGAATTAAAGTGCACGGGGACATATTTTTGAGCATTAATATTACAAATTATTTTCCCTTTGAGTGTATCCTAATGATTTATTAAAATCCTGAGTTGCAATGTATGCAAGTCTACAACTTAGTGAGACACACTAAGTAACTCTGACATGACAATAATTAGGCAAGTAATGTATGAAAAAATATTTTTCTAAGGAAATCATTGTAAATAGGTTCCTTGGGTCCTATACTAATCGTCATTAAATTATACCTACGCATATATAGAATACCTACCCTGTATAGAATACACACCCTGTATAGAATACACACCCTGTATAGAATACACACCCTGTATAGAATACACACCCTGTATAAGAACTATCAACTGATACAAAGCCAAAGTGGCGGTAAACACTTACCTGTTGCAGAAAAAGTTCGGTTTTTTAATCCACGAAAATAGTTTTTATAGTCTATTCCAAAACTCCACTGAAACGAAAAACGCGGCAAAACACGTTACAAATTTAAAAATCACTTCACTTATGTTAGATTAGTTCACAAAGCACATCTGAATGTACGATAACTGTCGGCAAACGCGTGTTGTTCCTATGAAAAACGCCTTTACAATGCTTCAGAAGAGCGTACGTAAACATTTGAGAGTACCGATTAACCTAACTCTTATATTTACTTAATTTGAACTCTATTCGTATTTAAAATAAGGCTTTATCAATGTTTCAAATAACTTTGCACAGATCGCGCGTAGTAAGTTTATTTACATCAGAGGCTATTGAACGGCAGGATTGCTAAATTAGTGTCGCCATCTGTTGAGGACTATTGAAACTCGATGTGTTAGAAATATGGTGGATGTGCTTGGATAACTTGAACAATGAACATAGTGAGTCTCTGAACGTAGATTTTTGCGGAACAAAATATAGATGGCATGACAATTTGTTCTTGCTCACAGAACAAAAAATAACGTAGAAGCGGCTTATACCCCGATTCTCGAGAGAACCGATGTCGCCACACTCACACTGGCGCAAACATGCACACAGAAGTATCTGAAAGCTTATTGGTTATAAAATCTTATACAAAAATAAACTTTATTTCGAATGCGACAAAAGCAAAATTATACTACTCGTTTTATTACTTACGACGTTTCGCTTGCTACTACTAACTTGCAAAGAGAGTGTTGCCATCTAGCGTCGAGTAGCATAAGTCTGTTTATAACTAAAACTCAATAGTTCAGCAACTCCCCAATAGATGGCGAATCCTTGTTCTCTCTCCCACATACGTGGCATTTCCCAAGAGTAAAAGAGATAGGCTGCTTTTTGCACGTTATGGCTAACAAGCGTCATAGTGCTGTGCAAGAGTCGGTATTATATCGATAAAATATATATAATTATATATATATGAAGTAATAGCATTGGGCGTCTAGGGAGGTAATTACGGTATTTCTAACTAGAGTGTTAGATTTTAATGACTCGAGTTAGTATTCCGCTTACCGACCGTGATGCATACAATGTTTTTCATCACACTTGCTGTCTAAGCGCGCCATTGCTTGTGCGCGCAGCGGGAGTAATAGAAAAGTGAAATTCCCTAGGGAGTAACAGAAATGTCAGTACGTCATTTAATAATATTATGTCTTAAAACTTATTTTTTGGTTGACAAGTGTGATGAAAAACATTGTATGCATCACGGTCGGTAAGCGGAATACTAACTCGAGTCATAAAAGCCCTCCGCCTAACGGCGTCGGGCTTCTAACACTCTCGTTAGTAATTCCGTACTTACCTCCCTTAATGCACAATGTACTATTTCATCACACTTCTAAGCAAAAAAATTGTTTTAAGACAAAATATTGTTAAATGACGTACCAACTTTTCTATAACTCCCTAGGGAATACTCCCGCGATGCATGCAAGCAATGGGGCGCTTACAACACAAGTGTGATGAAAAAGTACACTTCTTCGATTTGCTTTGGTTTTTCATCATCATCATCATCATCATCATCATATCAGCCGAAAGACGTCCACTGCTGAACATAGGCCTCCCCCAAAGATTACCACAATGACCGGTCCTGCGCCACCCGCATCCAGCGGACTCCTGCGACCTTAACCAGGTCATCAGTCCACCTTGTGGTGGGCCTACCCAACGGCCATCGGTTCTACGCGCAATGTGCCCCGCCCACTGCCACTTCAGTTAAGCGATTCGGAGAGCTATTTCAGTTACTTTGGTTCTGCTGCGGATGGTCTCATTTTTAATCCGATCACGCAGAGAGACTCCTAGCATAGCCCTCTCCATTGCCCTTTGGGTGACTTTGAGCCTTCTTTTGAGGCCTATGTAAGCGGCCACGTTTCAGTACCGTATGTCATCACTGGCAACACACACTGATCAAAGACTTTCGTCTTCAAACACTGCGGAATATTGGACGAAAATATGTGTCGTAGCTTCCCGAACGCTGCCCAACCGAGTTGGATTCGACGATTGACCTCTTTCTCGAAGTTGGACCTACCTAACTGGATAGTTTGTCCTAGGTATACAACTTTCGTCTACAACTTCGAGTGTAGTCTCCGATTATTACGGGAGTTGGTGCTACATGGGAATTTGACATGATTTTAGTCTTATCCATGTTCATCCTAAGACCAACTCGCTCGGAGGCTTTACTGAGGTCAACGAGCGTAGTACTTAAGTCCTCCAAGGTCTCAGCCAGACTACTATACTATATCTTTGGTTCTCTAGTTTGGTTTTTACGGAACTCATATTTACCCAGGGTGTAACTAAAATTAATGGTGCTTCTTTTAATGTCAAAGTGATTACTTTGACATTAAAAGTAAGTAAGTAATCACTTTGACATTGAAAGGAGCACTTTTATATTATATAATTTTAGATAGCGGAGCATTTTTAAATAAAACAAATATAATAATAATATATAACAAATAATTAATTCATAACCTTTTGAATAATTAAAAATCGACAGATGGACAGTCGGGCAGACAATGATAACGATAATTTGAGAACGGCACCTTAAAATTCACACCAATAATATTATAATATTAGGATATGCTCATGCTCACAGTAAGTAAGGCTGAGATGATGATGATGAAGATGACATTCGGGCGGAAATGGTGAAACTATGTTTTGGCAACGAAACCTTAATATCTACAATATTATAATAATATTATGATAAGCAGACCTACACTCAGCAGCTAGCAGCAAAAGGCTGAGATGATGATGATGATGATGACGATGACAGTCGGGCAGACATGACGAAACTATAATTTGACAATAAAATCTTAACATTCACAATATTATAATATGAGGATGTGGGGATCTATATTAAGCAGTAGGTAAGGTCTTAGGGTGATGATGATAATGACGACAATGACAGTCGGGTGGACATAGCGAAACTATGATTTGGCAACGAAACCCTAATATCCACAATATTATAATTTGATGACATGCAGGCCTACGCTCAGCAGCTGGCAGCAAAAGGTTGAGATGATGATGATGATGACGATGACAGTCGGAAACCCGATTAAATAAATAAAGATTATAGAGAACATGTTTAAATTTTTTTCACTTAATCGGCTCAAGACAATTAATGTAGGTATATCGACGAAATTAAATATCGATATCGATACCTTTTTGGACCCTTTCCTCGCATTGGCCGCTACTCAGCCTATCGTTCCGAAATTCTAGAAATTTCCATAGTTTCATGCCAAATAAAAAACGACCTTATTATTGGCATGTAAAGTTGTTTCTTATTTAGTGTAGTACAAACATCTTGCGGAAGACGAAATATTTTAGAAAATATTAAAATATTAACAAATTAAGAACTTCCGGTGGTATGAAATACCTTCATTGGTGAGGTTTGACTTCTGGCTATTACTTTTACATCCCAAAACGGCACAAAAAGGCATATTTGCACATTCTTTTTCGGATTTATTCGAAAACGATCTCACGTGAGCGCGCTTAGAGAACTGACGGCCTACTGTGGTTAACTTTTGTGCAGGTAAGCCTTGCGCTGCTTACTATTGCCACACGCGCTGCGCTTACATTACGCTTCTACTGTTTTTTCTGTTTTGTGGTTCTTGCTACAGCACGAGCAATGTACTTCAAATAGATATTTTATTTTTATACTAGCGACCCGCCCCGGCTTCGCACAGGTACTATACCTACATAAAAATCTTCCTCTTGAATTACTCTACCTATTAAAAAAATCTCATCAAAAGCCGTTGCGTAGTTTTAAATATTTAAGCGTACAAAGGGACATAGGGACAGAAAAAGTGACTTTATTTTATATACAATGTAGTGATGATAGTGATGATGATTAACACTCTACTAAAGTAAAACTACCGGTGATCCGTCTAAAGGCAAATGCAAGAGGTTAACCAATATTAAAGTCTGTTAAAACCCTTAATTTGACAAGTTCCAAAGAACTGGACGAGACTATGACCCACTTTTTGTTTTTTTTTTAGATTAAGATTATTATTAGACTAAGTATTATGCCCTTCGCTAAACCAGTATATTTGTTTCACTCTGCAATCTCTGTGATCGAACGTGTATATGGTCCCGTTGGCACCAAGTTGGGGTCTGATGATGGGATCTTGGAGAAATCGAGGGATCTCTTCAAATGTTATAGGTACATGTATGGCGCTTTTGGTAATTTTCATTCATTTACAAGAATTTGCATTCAGAAAGTAGGATTTGATGATTGGAAACCAATGATGGAAACCACAGATGATAGGATCTTGGAGAAATCGGTTGAAGTTGGTTGTTTATTAGCTTGTAGAGTGGAAAAAATATAAAAGCTGTGGTTTATGTTAGTACCTAAGTACTATAGTGTAAAGTCTTTGATTCTTCGTCATCATTAGTGATCATGTGTCATCATCATCATCATCATCATCATCATCATCATCAGCCTATGATAGTCCACTGCTGGACGTAGGCCTTTCCTATTAACTATGCGTATAGACGCATTAGGAGGTAAATGCCCATAATCGCCACGCTGGGCAAGCGGATTGACGATCGCAGTAATGTGTCCACTATGATGACGCTGCTGCCCATCATCAATCTTTTATCAAATAATGGTCAGTGACACTTCAATCCCTTAGTCGACTCTTACGATACCCGCAGGAGGAATTGGGGTGGTGACAAATGTATTCTTATTGCCGTCACCACACGGCATTAAGTGATCATCTGTGTCATAATCGCGATCTAAGAGAAGTAGTGGTGTTACCTCTCTATTGTATTTACAAATTCGTGTAGGTACAGTTGCCATCGGATATACCGGAGCGGCCGGGCTGCTCACAAAATATCTGCCTACCGCGAAAAAAGAAATTAATAAATTTCGAGGATTTGTTTCTTTCACCAGTCTAATACTTTCACTCTAATGACGCCTTCGTTTGAGCATAGACTAACTAACTTTGAGTAATAGAGAACAATAATAATAAAAAAATAAATAAATATCTTGCGACCACTTACACACAATCGTCGAAATTTACGAATTTTGATTTTCGTGGTAGTAGGCCTCAGCAGCTATACTATTCTCTTATTCACACATTCGACGCTGCGTTCGTCAACGAGCCCGACGGCGAGACAGCCTTGTCTAAAATCCGAGCTGTTTTATTTGACATTAGGAATTGAGGCTGTGAGCCAGGTTGTGGGCGAGTTCGTCGCTGTTTTTCGTTAGAGAATACGAAGTTCGTACATTAAACGTCAAACTCTCGACGCAGTGTAGTTCCAGCTCACGCCGCATTCGTCGCCGAGCGCTAGTGTCGTTTAAAGAACATTAGTGAATACCATTTTTAGGCTCGACGCTGCCGCAGCGCTGACAGCAAGGCGGTTTCCTTAGTGAATAACACTGCTGGTCTTTATTGACATGGCATTGGAGTGCATGTTCAAATATTTTGGGCACTGTGGCAGCTCCGATATAGGTGGCGACTGTACTTATAAGGTGAGACTGCGTAGGGGGGATTTAGGCACTGGTCTCACCGCGAGCTACTAAGCTATGAACTATCGGCTATAAACACGAACAAAAGATACGCACACCCATGTAAATAAAAGAGACACGTACGGCTATACTCGCCCAGCTATCAGCTTCACCGCCGGGCGAGTATCGCCGTGTCTCTTTTATTTTAGTAGCTCGCGGTGAGACCAGTGCCTATAGGTGGCGACTGTACTTATGAGGTGAGACTGCGTAGGGGGGGATTTATGCATGAGCCCGAAGTCAGGTTGAAAAATGTACAAAAGGAAAGTTCCTTTTGTAAATTTTTCAACCTGACTTCGAGCATCAATTATTTACATTCAGAATTTCAGAAGAGTCTACGAATTAAAGAAAAGCGTGATTCGATAATTGAACATTTAATTCATAAATACCCACACAAATCACATTTGTATCACGAAATGC
Organism: Thaumatotibia leucotreta; assembly: GCA_025490895.1. Lineage (NCBI taxonomy): Eukaryota > Metazoa > Arthropoda > Insecta > Lepidoptera > Tortricidae > Thaumatotibia > Thaumatotibia leucotreta. Next base: position 8,249 of record JALPQI010016720.1, read on the forward strand.
TATAATTACGGCAATATGTCTTTATTAGTTTCTATACATTTTCTACAGCTATATCTCTATACATTTTACTAAGTATACCTACTTACATACTAACGACAATTGGTACAGTACAGTCAGCAAAAGTACCATATTTCGAACCTTTTTTATAAACGTCAAATGCTACAATTTTATATCGTCGGTTGACTATCAAAACTCACGTACAAATATCAATTTGGAATAAAACTCGTATCTCAGTTCCGATTCAGTACTGACATACGAGGTTGCCAAGAGTAGTAACAGTTTTGGCTGTCAGTCTACGATATATGAATCAGTGCGGAAAGAGAAGGCGTGTATGAGCCAGCTTGGCCCTTATGTCCCATGTGCCTTAACTTTCCGAACGGACTTTTTTTATTTGAATTAATTTTACTGTCTGAAACGAATAACATATTTATTTTCATGAGTTTCAAGGCATTAAATTATAGAATCATGTCACAATATCAAGTATTGAGAGATATCTTACAATTGAATGTATATCGTCAATTTGATATCCTGAGTGGCCTAGGGTTAGCTACCTTATTATCAAACCACAATTAGAAAGGGATTCGAAAGTACTGTTGACACAACAGTGTATAAGTCAATCTAGGATATATTCATAGTTTTATTCATATACAGGCTTACAGACAATAGAGTAATTAATCACTCGCTACATCTATAAACAACTTTTTTCTTGGTAAATATTGAGTCATTTTTTGTGTCAACAGTACTTTCAAATTCCCTTCTGATTCCAGTTTGATAATACTTACATTGTTTATTTTAACATTGCGTTTACAATACCGACAGTAATATACTGTCAGTGAAGTGAAATGAATAATGAAACTAAATGAGTTTGTTCAGGAAAGAAGGCGCGTGGTCTTTTGGACTTGCCTTGTAGCCAGGTGCCTCCACTTTCACACAGACTCAAATATTTCCTTTCTTAGATTAATCATACAAAATCGTATAAAATTTCATATAAGCTATGTACATTATGTACAAGCTACCCGACGGGCGTTTACCCAAATTACCGTTACCTAAAACCACATATTTACTTACAGGTGAATTTAAAGAGCAGAGGTACCACGACCTACTAAAGAGATTCAGTTTAGGACCTAAGCTCCATGGAATAACTGTCAAAAACTGGCAAGCCGAACCTAAACTGAATCGCATTTAAGATGTCATGGTACAGGGAGGTCCCTGGTACAAAATAACTATTAATAGAGATATCTATTCAAAAGAGTTTGTTGCTATTCCTATTTGAATAAAGAATCATTTGACTTTGACTTTAGTGAGCTCTTGAGAATTGATCCATTTCCATACAGTCAAGGGCAAAAATATGTATACACTTTATGACTTATGTCTGGAGCATAAGGTGTAAAATTGTATACATATTTATGCCCTTGACTGTACACGATTTACATAGGTACCTATTTGGCTAGGTACCTACTCAAATTAGCTCTTTCTTGGTCAAAGTTGGACAAAAAGTTAACTGATTACTATTTGTAGGTACGTATACCTACCAATCGTAAGTAGAATCTAAAAAAAAATTAAAAAACCTAAAAACTTGCATTTTTCCACAATCACGCATTTTTAGAACACAATTTTGTTTTTTTATGAACTTAAAATCTTAAACCTTAAGTTCACATACATTTTTAATTAAATTTATTGGTATTAACTTAATATCTGCGAACATGTTTCACGATATGTGTCAAAGACATAAAATGCTATGGAATTTCAGCCATATTTGTTTACATTTTTTAAGTTCTACTGGACTACTACAGCAATTTATTTTCATTTTTATTATAATTACGAAGCTTGCGGTAAGTACCTCATAAAGTACCTTTCTTCATTGAATCGTTATATAAATCAGTAGGTATTATATTGCACTTCATCATTATCATTCTACCATTTGTCTCTCTCTTCGAGTACGCCATTTACCCCGGTTCTTTAATACGCTTTGTCTCTATCACTCTAATGGCGCCTTGGTTGGAGTAACAGAGACAAATTTTCGAAATTAACGAATTTTAAACTTTGCGGTAGTAGGTCTGAGCCAATCTAACCCAGAAATGTCCCGCAATCTTCCGAATTTCTTACACATTAAAATTGTCACACGAGTAATATACAACTTAATCCTCATTGAGCAATCTACTTAATTATATTCCATATCTATATAACATTAACCCTTCACTAGTAATATAACATACAAAGTTTTTACTCTAGTTGTCACCTAATTAAAAGTAATACACGTATAACATTAACCACCATTGAGCTTACGGAAAAACCGGATTTAGGTATACACTTCCCGATTTCAATTTACTTTTTGATGTCCGTTCATATAGTTTTTGAAACTACATGATCCCAGTTCTTTCACAATTTCTTTCAGAACACATTTCACTGTCAAATTCTTAAATAAACTTGCAGCCGTGTCTAAGTAATTGCCACGACACTTTTTATACATTACGTATGGAAATGCATGAGTCGCTATGATTAGTCCGCAGACACAATTTCGACAATGACCCTTCAATCTTTCTATAACCCTTTTCGTTTGATACGTTCCAAAAAACTTGCTGCAATTTTTTATATTGCAATAACAAAGATTCACCAATCAATCCACAATTCAGGCACTAATTTCATACACTAAATTACGTCTTCTTATACTTGAGTCTTAAGAAGCAGAGTCCCAAAGTGATGGCGATCCAAGCCACTGTGATGAGGAAACCTGTGTATACGGAGGTATCCAAGATGGTGGACCCCTTCTCCATGATGTCACGGAGGGATTTTGAGGGGATGGTGAAGGGCAGGCAGAGAGCGATGTATTGGAGGTAGACTTCCATGCCTTCTAGGGGCCAGACGATACCTGCGAAGAATTTGATCTAATTAGTAAAGTTGTATCTTTTATTGGATGGGATGTTAGCACGGTTTGTGTTGTATGCCATTGCCAATATTGTTACTGTCTTACACATAATGTCAATAAATGCATCAAACACAATGTTAGAGATAGCACAAAGTCATGAGGTGCACCAGCGTTTATGGTCACCAACGTTTTATAACTCAAATGGCCAAAAGGGAAGACCAGCGCTGGCTTTGCTGGCAAAATGCTGAGTTTTGGCCATTTCGACACAAAATTTCGTGTTTACTGTTTTGTTTTGTTTCTAGTGTGTTCTTGTTTCAAATAAACGTTTTTTCTTCTTCTTCTTTCTTCGTCGTTATGTCTGCTTTGGACCAAGTCTACGTCGTAAAACAGACTTAGCATACCTTCTGCAAGTAAAATCTAAAAACAAGTTTTTTTATAAGAGCAAGCTAAATTATTAACTTTGCCGAAACGCTTAAATTCACAACAAATCCGTTCAGCTGTTGCTGCAATCATCAAGGCAGTAACTAGTTTTCTATTAGACACACAATAGACTCCAGTACAATAATAAAATCTTTGGTCTTGGTAGTCAAAAGTTCATAATTACCGACCCATCAGTATGGTAGTGGTACAACATACCGCATAGCAGGATCATGGGGTAGAAGCTCCCAGTGGCGATGAAGAAGGACATGGTATAACTGGAGCAGCATACAGAGAGCAGGAACCCGTAGCACATCCCACTGAGGCCTTGAAGGAAGAGCAGACAGCTGCAGGCGAGCAGGGAACTTCTGGTAGTCCAAAGTTCATAATAACCAACCCATCAGTAGATCACTATGGTAGTGGTACAACATACCGCAAAGCAGGATCATGGGGTAGAAGCTCCCAGTGGCGATGAAAAAGGACATGGTATAACTGGAGCAGCACACAGATAGCAGGAACCCGTAGCACATCCCACTGAGGCCTTGAAGGAAGAGCAGACAGCCACAGGCGAGAAGGGAACCTTTGGTAGGCAGTCCGTACCCGACGTAGCCGAGAAGCATCATCTCTATAGTCTGGAAGAAACATTTTCATTAAATTCAAATTATTTTTTTTATTTATTCATGGTAAAAAAAAGTTAAAATAACATAAAATTAGTGACAAAAACAATAATATGGATAGTTTACCACGAAAAGGTCTCGCCTCAGCATAATGCTAACCCGGAAGTAAGCGCTGATTTTCCGGCGAGACCGTTTGTGGGCCACTATATTTTAGGGCATCAGTCACACCTAAATATGGCTTTGACCCATGTCAGTGTTAGAAGAAGTTCCAAGATGAGGTGGCAAATAATATTAACATTGCCCTTTATGGGTTAAGACCACGATCATAATTTGATACGTTATCAGAAAATGGGGTGCTCATCTAAGAATATTAGCTTTGTTTGTAGAAATTGCTAGATTTGCTTTAACAACGATATCTCTTGCTTTTAGGTAGTCAGTTCTGCGAAGTCATAAGTCAAGCAAATGAAGTATAAAAATTTAATGACATTTTAATAAATTCGTCATGGGTGTTCGTATTATAAAAATAAGTTTTAAAACTGATGCGATCGCGACACTCGTGTCAGAAATGTCAGAATCCAACACATAGCCAAAGTTCAAAACTCGGTAACGATGTTCTTGATGTACGAGGAACGATGAACTTCACTGTCTTGGTCATAAAATTCATGGACGTCAAGTTATAATCGGCTTGTCAATCACAACCGACAATTACAATTAACAATGACATGACATAACACTCCAGAGACAGCTACTCGTATGTATTTCTTAAATATGATTTCACCTCAAAGTCAAGTAAAGGTAATTTTACCCAACATTTTAACGAATAATAACCAAATAAAAAATTCAATAACAATCAACTTCAACCGATTCCTCCAAGATCCTATCATCTGTGGTTTCCATCACTGGTTTCCTATCATCAAATCCTACTTCCTGAATGCAAACCCTTGTAAATGAATTAAAATTTCCAAAAGCGCCATACATATACCTATAACATTTGGAGAGATCCTTCGATTTCTCCATGTTCCCATCATCAGACATCAACTTGGTGCCAATGGGACCATCTCGGGGTTGTAGACGTTCGATCACAAAATAAAAATTTAAAATCGGTTCACGATTCTCGGAGATATCGGGTAACATATATACAACAAAAAAAAAACAGTCGAATCTCATTCAAACCTCCTCCTTTCTTTGAAGTCGGTTGAAAATCCACATTAGTCAATCATTTTAAAATATATATTTATGGGCTGATCCAATCCAATCCCCAGTGTGACTTGAGAAAAGTAGTGTAAAATAAAAATTTTGGCCTGACCGCAGAACGTAGCCACTAGCCAGGCAGCTAGTGTGGCAAAATGCCTGTAGCGGTATAGTTTTTGCAAGAAATCGCTCTAACTCATTCTTTTTGAAGAAATTGACCACCATTCACCGCCGGCTTTGAAGTGATGATGGATGACAGCCAACAGTCTTCGTTTATCTCGCAATTGTGTTGAAATAGTAATTAATTATAAAAGGGGGCAAAGCTGTTGTTTAACTATCGTGCCAATATTGAGACCAGAGGTAGCGAAAGATTTCAAAATTGAGCCACGAGCGTAGCGTGTGGTTCAAAAACTGGAATCTTGAGGATTGCGAAGGTCTCAACTCAAGGCACGAGAGTGTAATACAATACAACTTTTTTCCCCTCACTATCGCGAGGAATATGATTACAAATCTCATCCAAATGTAAATTAGCTTAAAGAAACTATTAGTTACTCCTGGTACTTAAATATAGCCAATGGCTTACAAAGTTACCAATGAGAATTGACCAATTTAACATGTGAGCTCCGATTGCGCATGTTTACTACGGTCATACAGATATTACAGATCCACTAGGCAGTAGTGGGCCATAGGAATTAGAGCAAGGTCAAATCACTTTATTCACAAGTTGATAAGAAGCGTTTTTACTCGTCCGTACTAAAGGATAAACGAGCGCTTTACGAGCTAGTGAAGGGAACATAATAACTCTTCTAAAATGAACAATCACCTGCACTAGAATAACAGTGGCTTGTATCCCAATATGGACGTGCAGCATTTCCTTGGGTTGGACGCCAGCGACCGCACTGCGCTCCCATACGCCCTCTAGTCGGTCTCCGATCATCAGGGTTGAGGTTACCACGGCAGCCAGGAAGAAAATTATACTGGAACATTGAGAATACAAGAATATCTTATTTTTATTTTATTGGTAAATAACAACTTAAATCTATCTTTACAGGTTTCCCTAATGCGATAGATAAGTGAACCAAACAATAATACAGTTATTGTCAGTATAAAACAACACTTAAACTAAAATTAACATAGTGGCCTTTGTGAGATCATTCAGGGAGCATGTAAAAATGTCTATCTCGAGCGCAATTTTATTTATAGTGTGAATTGCCCTCGTTAACGGGGCTATGTTATTCTGCATCAGATTATCATCAGCTTGTAGTTGTAGCATTTTGACTAAAATGTTTTAGAAGGTTTTTGCATCACGATTTTCGGCGCAATGTCGCGATGAAAATTATTAAGAACGCGCTTAGTGCGTGTTCACTAATGTTCGCAAAATAATTTTATTGTTACCATTGTTATCACTTATGCAGAAGCCGTAACTTTTGTATTAAGTTCCTATGTTATATAAACCAAAGCTGAATCTTTTCTGTTAAACATTTTTGTATTCGTAAAAAATGTAGGTAGGTACATACCTAACATTAGTGATAATAGATATAATGATTCTTGTTCTGTGGCTCTTGCCATTATTAAATTTGGTATCGACCCGCTTCGTTCGCAAGCGCCAAGTCTTATAATCATGTCCTGGGTTGTCTCTGTGTTCGACTGGGTCTGTTTCAAGTCCTTGTCCTTGGATATGGTGGAGATGGCCAACATGCTGATGATGATTTCAGAAAAATTAAAACTGTTCTGTGATAATGATGAAGATGTTACTCACGTGATCATGACGCCCGGTGCCATGTAGGCCACGAACTGCCCGTTCATCTTCCCGTAGATCGGCTCGTTGAAGTGCACTGGAATCTGATAAACATACGTCTCACAAACTGGTTTGTGAAAATTCACCACACCACAACTAGTCTTTCCACAAGTCTTTCACTTGTTTTTATCAAGATGCATTTTATAATGATGTAAGTAAACAAAAATATCAGTAACTTTAGCCCAAAGTTGAGAGCTTTTAAATTTTAGTTGGGAGGTTTTATACCGTAAAACCATCCATAAAGCGAAAACCACAAACGAGGTGATGTGATGGATGGAAATAAAGGTAAAGCCACTAATGACAAAACTAAACGAGTTGACCAGGATGTCTGTTGAGAAAAGTGAAATGTAAAAAGAAGAATGCATGCACAATTTCGAAAGAGGAATTCGGATTGATAATCTTGGGTAGGTAAGGAAGTATGCACAAGTGCTCAATTGTTCATGATCTAAGTAACATTTTCGGAAGAAAAATGCTTAATGTAAGGTTGTAGGTATGGAAGACATTGCTTCATGGCAAAGAGCGCCTGTTATTTTACGTTTTTATGTTGTTGTTGCCCAGTTCTTGTTTCGGCTAAAATGAAAAAATATGAAACTGTATTGTATGTTTGTTATGCCATTTTGTCGAGTTTTCTATAATCAAATAAAATTATGGTTTATTGCAACTACGAGTATTGTGGGTTGAATAACATTGTCGGAATACTATTAGATGAAATGTGTTGTTTTAGTGTTAGTTGTATTTTTCTTACTTATTTATATAAAAAAGCCTTTCTTATTTAAATGTTCATAAATATGAATTTGTAGGTATAGGTTCTGAGATAGGTATAGAATTGAAAATATTTAAGGATCATGACTATCATGAGAATACTTATTAGTTTTTAAAGAGCAAGTAATTATAATTAGACAATGTCAAGGATAATGAATGGTAAGGTACCTAGGTATAAATAGATGTGAAATCAAAACATTTTATTATAATTTTGTTACCTTAGTGAAGTAAGTACATGTGATACGATACAGGGTGCTTGCTGAAACTTTACATAAATAAATATGAACAATATATAATTATATGCATACATGAATTTTGAATGAATCCTGCAGGTATTTCTATGCAGATTTGTGTGATGATGTAAAATCTAAACGTTTGTTAACCACTATTTTGGTAGTAACAGTTCTAACAAAAATAACAGCAAGCAATGAAGGATTAAATCGATAAAGTTAGAGATTTATTTATATAGGGCAAGTCAATGAAAAAACGTAGTCTCTATTCAAAATTCAATAAAAATGGAAACAAAACAAGTATGTACTCCTATTTTTTCCTTATCATCTACGACATTGAATATGTCCTTTAATGCATTACCATTATTTTTTGTTACATCTGGTATTCTAATCACACATAAACATCGTGTCATTGACCGAGATCACTATACATATATGTACTTAATGAATAAGGTTGTATATATACAATATGTACTGATGTACTGGTCTAAATACGAACCTGGACCAAGCGTTCTGGTCTGCCGCAGGCATTCATCGCCCGTTTGGTGAAACCTTCATACGCCTTGTGAAATTTCAGTTTCAGGAAATTTGAGATCTGGTGATCTGAAATAAGAACAAGATAAATGAGCTACTTTGTATTGTACAAACGCATCTCTGAAGTTTAATTTCAACGGCCGATCTTTTTTATTTATTTAAAACGATAAAGATTTTTAATATTGGAATGGTCACTATAAGATGTTGCTATGTTAGATAATTACGTGACTACTAAAGACAGAAGGTCCCTTAAGTAGGAACTGAATAAATTGATAATTGACTTGGCACTACATAGATATCACAAGTTTCTACGGTAAAACAACTTAGCTGCGAGACATGTTTTTGATAGGTACTATATTATAATTGTAATATCTCAATATTTAGTTCTTGAGCCCTCTCCAGAAGGTCCCAACACTTTACCTATTCATTTAAGAAGACCCTGCCTTGGAATAAGGAGTTTCCATTGTTTAACTGCTTATTCATCTAATTGATTCAGTCCCTATCACCCTCCTGCCTGTTCCTATCACCTTTTTAAATTTTTGTAAACTTTAGGATTTTGATAGTCGGCAAGACTATTTTCGTACTAAATTGACGTAGTTATGTAAAATAAGAAGGTCAATTGACCCCTGTGGATCATTGAGCATGGTTGAAGATATAGTACAAAACCACAGACAACATAACCTCAAGACGTAGCATTGCCGGGCGACCCCCTCTGTCACGCATACGGTGAATTCACTCCATATTAGAGCCACGCCTCCATTGCTAACTTCAGTCTGCGGCCGGAGTTCATGAGATAATTACGAAAGTTTTAACGTGATTTACGTCATGCAAAATGCATTACTGTTGCGTGAAATTGTGTGGCAAGAATACAAAAACATCTAGTGTGCAAAAAGATGGTATTTCGTTTCACAAGTGAGCAATTTTTTATAAATTTCAATTAAAATTAAAAATAGTTTAAGCATAAAATCTAGTGCACTCGTTGATGTCTTTTTATAAAGTCTCTTTCTAATACTTTGCACGAAGTATAACTCCCTCCTTGTCTAGCGTAACGAGCAGGTAGGCCGTCTGAACTAGGGATGACCGTAGAGTATGTTTGTTTACTATCGATAAGGTAACTAAAGACAAATTAAAATCTTTATTCTCAATTGTACCAAGCAACAGACTCTGCGGTCGAGTCTCCGTATCCGAACTAGTGATGTCTATGCCTGCAGTCTGTTTACTATCGATAAGATATTACGATTATATTCAATTATCCTCAAATAAATTCTGGTTTAGTGTAAAGTGTAGAAGTATAATTTTCAAAAATACTATTATGTTAAATAATATTGTGTATCTTCTCTAAATGCCCAAACATGAAAGAAATGTGGATGAATGCTACGAAACGGTCACATGATTGGTTTCCTGCTCCTAGCAGTGTGATATGTTCTCGACACTTTAAACCGGAATATTTCAAATTAACAAAAACGAATAATAGACGAATTTTATATACAACGTATTTTAATGGTAGTTTTTTGGTAACTTTGTAACTACGAGTTATTAGCTATTGATTGTACAAATGAAAGTCTATTTTGTAAAATTGTTTTATTTATTGTCTCAGAAAAGATATATTGTGATATTAATATTTGACCGCAACTTTGTCTGCGTGGATGATGATGATAAAATAACTATCCTTTGTCCTTTCCCGGGTCTCAAACTGTCTCCATTCCAAATTTCATCTAAACCGGTTTAAATGTGAAGATGAAGACACAGCAGACAGACAGTACAAATATTTTTTTATATAAAATGCATTTCAAGCTAGCATCATAAGCTAGTATCATAATATATCTTCATCTGCGGGGATAATGATGATGATGAATGAAATATCGTATGTCCTTTCCCGGGTCTTAAATAATCTCCATTCAAAATTTCATCTAAATTGGTTCAGCGATTTAAGCGTGTAGACGCAGTAAACTGACAGACATACTTTCGCATTTATGGTATGCATTAGTACGGATATGGATTTACGGTTTTGTCGGTGAGTCACTGACAAATATCGAATTGTGAAAGCGATAGACATTGTAACCATCGATACTTTTATCGAAATTCGGAAATCACTAGCGACCGGCGGACATTTTTGTTTTACACCTCATTGACCTTGAAACGACGAATCACAACACAGTTAGCTCATGTTACGCCGCCCGCACCTCAGCATTTTTGGCAGCATCGGTTTAAATGAAATAATTGTCTAAGGCTACGTCTTTAGGTTATGTTGTCTGTGTACAAAACTTACTGGTCATATCAAGCCAAACGCTGACAGTGCTTTCATCTACTATGTCGTCTGGAACGTCCCCTTCACGGAACCTTTCACCAAGGGCTTCGCTGAAGTTCTGCGGGATGTATAAGGCTCCATACAGCTTCCCTTGAGTTACTTCGGCTTTTGCTTCTTCTACTGTGTCGAAGGGTATCTGAAATATTATGTAACGTTTAAGAGGCAGGTGAAGATTGAAGGAACTTTTGTATAAATTAGAATATACCTACCGAGATTCTTGGGAAGTTAAATTAAGTTTATAAGGATCTAGCCCGGGTTTACATAAATCTAGAATGATAATAATAATATTTTGCGTAAGAGTGTTTTATTATAATTATGATGAAGAGGTAGGATAATTTTCAAATTGGCAAAGACTGATTACCTGATAAACCTTGTATTTGGCCATTTCTTCTATTAACCAACAACTTAACATATATTGGGAACACGTGTCATTGTCATATCGGACGATTGGCTGTAGGCTGCTGTTTTGGCAAATGCTGAGACCATCTGAAAATTAAACAAAAATAACTAGAAAATCATATATAAACGATTCACCATGTTCTTTTGACGAATCGATATCGATTTGAGAAAAGCTTTTAAGTCTGTGAACCATATAACTTTAAATTATAAAATTACTCGTTATTTCGTTACTTTTTGTGTATTTCTGTTAAGTCAATCATACGTTAAATATTATACTCGTACGAAACATATTTTATTTTATTGCAAATACAAAAATTATTACAAAAAGAGAGCGAGGAGTTCCACAAGGCAGCAAACTTGGACCAACGCTCTTCATTGGACTAGCGTGTATACTAGCGATATATTTATCGGTACTTACATGGTGATAATCGTGCTTCGTCGTTAACAACGGCTACATGCAGGTCACGTGGGTCGTGTCCCACAGCTGAGAAGAACGCTACCACTTGGATGATGGGGAATAGCATTGAGAATATCAGCCCGCTGGAAATAAATAGTTTTAGTTATGTTTCCGATTCATGATTCAATCATCAAGACGGATATAATAACATTCTAACTAAATGAAAACACACCTCTTTCTATTTTTTCTGTACGTTTGCAGGTACGTATACCACTTTATAAATGAATTATCCTTTATTTGCAGTTAAAACGTGCAATTAAATTAATTACTGATCAGACATTTTTTTTTTCGAATCCGAGCACATAGATTGGTGACAAGTAATAATAAATGTTCAGTTGTTTTAGTTACATTTTGAAATATTAAATAAGCTGCATTGATGAAGCCGATTTCAACGTTTTGATATTATATAGCGAAATGATAGTCAAGAGTAACGAATTAAGATTTTAAGCTATACATGCATTTCTTTGTCTATTGACAAAAGTAAGGGATGGTCTTTCAAGCCTCCTTGGTACTCAATAGTGGTCATAATTTTGGCTCGAAAAAAGTACAAAAAGTGGGACCAGTATTAATTGGGCATTGTCGAAGTAAGGGCTAAAGAACAATATCTTACCCAGGATGTCTAGAGAATTGCTGGAGGCTCTTGATGAAGACGGCCTTGTACCGCCCCCGGGACTTACCACTACAGTCTTTGGCTTTCTCTTTTTTGGTTAATACCTGAAGTTCACAAAAAAAGTAATTAAGTACATACCTATTTATAGATAACAATGATTACGACGACAAGCTGAAGGGAAACGTTTTGTAATTAAATATGGTTTATTGCATCAGTATTGCGATACAGCGAGGACATGCCGCCAGTATCCTCAGTACAATACCACAAGGGCCAATCTTAGTTAGTAGGTTAGGTTAATTGGATTAGTTAGATTTAATTTATTTATGTATATAAATTGTAGTTTTATTCATCATCATCATCATCATATCAGCCGAAAGACGTCCACTGCTGAACATAGGCCTCCCCAAAGATTGCCACAATGACCGGTCCTGCGCCACCCGCATCCAGCGGACTCCTGCGACCTTCACCAGGTCATCGGTCCACCTTGTGGGGGGCCTACCCACGCTACGCCTTCCGGTACGTGGCCGCCACTCAAGAACCTTCCCGCCCCAACGGCCATCGGTTCTACGCGCAATGTGCCCCGCCCACTGCCACTTCAGTTTAGCGATTCGGAGAGCTATTTCGGTTACTTTGGTTCTGCTGCGGATGGTCTCATTTTTAATCCGATCACGCAGAGAGACTCCTAGCATAGCCCTCTCCATTGCCCTTTGGGTGACTTTGAGCCTTCTTATGAGACCCATTGTAAGCGGCCACGTTTCAGTACCGTATGTCATCACTGGCAACACACACTGATTAAAGACTTTCGTCTTCAAACACTGCGGAATATTGGACGAAAATATGTGTCGTAGCTTCCCGAACGCTGCCCAACCGAGTCGGATTCGACGATTTACCTCTTTCTCGAAGTTGGACCTACCTAACTGAATAGTTTGCCCTAGGTATATATATTCGTCTACAACTTCGAGTGTAAAGTCTCCGATTATTACGGGAGTTGGTGCTACATGGGAATTCGACATGATTTTCGTCTTATCCATGTTCATCCTAAGACCAACTCGCTCGGAGGCTTTACTGAGGTCAACGAGCATAGTACTTAAGTCCTCCAAGGTCTCAGCCAAGACTACTATATCGTCAGCGAATCGAAGGTGAGTGAGGCACTCGCCGTTTATGTTGATACCCAGCCTTCTCCAGTCCAGAGTCTTAAAGACATCCTCCAGTGCAGCGGTAAACAGCTTAGGGGAGATGACATCTCCTTGCCTAACTCCCCGCTGCAGCAGAATAGGCTTCGAGCTCTGGTCTTGGAGTCGGACTGACATTGTGGCGCTCTCGTATAAACACTTCAACACCTCGATATAGCGGTAGTCGACTTGGCACCGTTGGAGAGACTGTAGTACTGCCCATGTTTCGATCGAATCGAAGGCTTTCTCGTAGTCCACAAACGCTAAACAGAGGGGCAGGTTATATTCTTCGGTCTTCTGTATAACCTGGCGAAGCGTATGGATGTGGTCTACGGTACTAAAGCCTCTTCGGAAACCGGCTTGTTCGGGAGGCTGGAAGTCATCAAGCCTGCGTGCAAGACGATTCGTAATGACTCTTGAAAACAGCTTATAGACATGGCTCAGAAGTGAGATGGGTCGGTAGTTCTTCAATAAAGCGTTGTCACCTTTTTTGAAGAACAGTACCACCACACCTCTGTTCCATGCCTTTGGCGTTCTCCCTTCCAGTAAGACGGAATTGAACAACTTCTGAAGGGCCGTAAGGATCGGTTTACCACCCGCCTTCAGAAGCTCAGCTGTAATTCCGTCCTCCCCAGGCGCCTTGTTATTTTTGAGCTGTTCAAGAGCCATTCTAATCTCGCACAGGCTGATGTCCGGGATGTCTTCTGTATAGTGTCGGGTCAGTCTAGCTCTGAGGTCTTGCGCTAAATCAACTTCGGGTCTGCTAGTTGACGTGTACAGCTGTCCATAAAAACCCTCTATCTCACTCAGCAGCTCAGATCTGGATGTGACGATTCTACCATCCTCAGTCTTTAATTTGGCGAGCTGGCTTATTAAATAGAGTAGTTTTATTAAATATAAAAAAAAAAACTGGGAAGTGTTCTGATCACTTATCTACATACCTATACATAATAGTGCTTTTCTGGAAATATTCCACAATTTTGAACTGAACTTTTGTTTACGGAAATTTTATAAAACATGAAAAGAACTTACGTCAGTGCTGCTGGTTACTACACTAAAGTCTTCTCTGGAATCGAACTGGCCCCGGTTCTCCACGGCGTTCACTACGCTGTCCGGAATTACGTCCGGAGACGTCGTCAAAGCTGAAAAATTCAACAATATTATTACAAAATCTATATCAAAAAAAAAATCAAAATCTTTATGGCAATACAACACAATTTGTTAATAATGTTAGGCGATGGAGCCACCCGGTAAGCAAAAAATGCCTGTATTGGGTGGCGCCGCTCTTCCTTCAGGTTAACTTTATGCTTTTATATCTTTTAATTATTAGAATATTTCAACAAGAAACATGGGGTATTCCACGAGACCGTCCTTTACTGAATGCTATTGACTTGCATTGCAGCTACTTGAATTTCTGTAAAGCCGGTGACAATCCTGTCGATTAAGTAGCCATGCCAAAGGTGACTAGGCCCAATATTGGTTTCTTAGGATTTTCAGAAGTAGTCAAAGAATGCCGTTACGTAAGCGATATGCTGTCGCACCAATCATGTGCTAAGCCTAGTAGATGTGAGTCCATCTCTTCGGAGCTATGTTTAGATAAACTTCTTCGAATACTGATCTGTCTTTTCACTAGGACTGGTTCTTCTGGTTCGTTGCAGCTTGCGCTTCAGGTTTTCTGTAGAAAGATTTGGAAAAGATGGAACGAAATAATGAGGACTTACTGGATCTCCGTGGGGAGAGCTCATGATGCCTCATCGCTAGCTGCAAGAAGGCTTCTTCCAGATTGTTGCAGTCCAGCTTCCTCATCAGCTCTTCTGGGGACTCCTCGGCTAGTAGCTGACCATCTCGGAGTAGGCCGATCTGTTGGATGAACGTAAATTAGTATTTTTATGGTCTCAAATTGTATTGTTTAATATTTTTGAGTCGTGTTTTTAAGTAATAGAGGCGGGATTTTAACCTACGTCCTCAGCTTATGCGGCTAATGCCTAAACCTCTCGGCCACTCCAGATTAGCGGACAGCGTTCGAATTTCTCGGGTATATGTTATCTGTTATAAGGCTAGACGCCTTTGACCATACTCTGAGGGGTAATCAATACGCGCTATCCAAATTCAAATCCTATCCAAATCCCTTTGGGGTTTCTAGTACAAAAAACGCAATATGAAACGGAATTAAATACTTTTAGTTTGGCGAAACTGGAAATGGTGATAGGCACATCATTATTGTAGATATTGTTAAGATCAAACACTGATGGATGTGGATTTTTTTACGGCTTAACATACGAGTAACTATCTGCTATTTTCCTCCGCACTAAAGTTCTCTTTTTTAGTCAATTCCACCCCATAGTAAAAGATGTTCGTTGTGTACTAGTAGTAGTACCTACATTACATACGCCTTGGACACGAAATCTAAATCGATGGAAAATCTTCAACATGGAAATCTTGAATCAGAAATGACGAAACAATAAACAATTAGAAACACTAATAAGCAACTAGTACACAAATACAATAAGATCGTCGCGTGCAGGTATAATAGGTCAATCACTGATTATTCTAGACTGATGGTGATGATAATCAGGTTTTATAAAGACATTGTTTTGTAGCAATGTACAAGTTGCAGAACAGTTTCAAAATTGCGGGAATATACTCGGAAATTTCCGAGAATTTTCATGAGAACTTAAAAAAAATGTTCTTATTGAGAACGTTTTCACGAGAACTTATAAAAAATGTTATAAAGAATATTGTATTTCACAAATTGTGTAAACGGCATAAAATATATTTGAAAGGAAAAAACGGTTTTGGCATAATTAGATTGCTTGTAAAATTTAAATTGCTGAGAACATTCTCTATAGAAGTTTAGCCACTTATGAATCTTTTCCTCGGTTTTGTTGTTTTGTTATTAATCAGTAAACAACAAAGTACCACAAAGGATTCAGTTGTATACATGATCATTCGTAAGAGCTGATCTGGACTATCACTACACATACAGTAAAATGCTAATGAATAGTCTTCATTATCATCATTTTTTCTGTAAATACTCTTCGATAAGGTAGACTCGACGGCAACGAGGCTACAGGTAGAACGTACAATATCAATTATGCTTAGTGTAAGGTACAAAGGGCGGTGCTGGCGCCGTGTGCTACAGACACCATGAACAGCCTTCCGCACAAACATCTCTATCCTGCAGCAACTAAAAATAGAAAAGAGACCGCGCTTATCTACTACCTGCTTGCAGCGAATAGTAGGTACGATACTTTGGCCATGTTGCACGCAGAGAGTAACTTGGAACACCTAATAGTAACTGTTAAAATCGAAGGCAGATGACCTAGAGGCAGAAGTCCTAAGAAGTGGTCAGACAGACCAGATTTCTGAGGAACAGGACTTATCAGACAGTGCCGCACTTCACCAAGCAACGGAGCATAACCGATGGAGACAACTGGTTGACGGAATCAGAAGGAGTAACGATCCTCAGCAGTGAGGAAACGATTGAAGAGAGAGAGACTGTAGGGTACAAAGGGCCTGGTTATTTTCATCACGTGTATTTATAGTTTTTTCAAGCGCATCTCTGAGGAAATAAACTTTGATCCTCTATTGTTTCCTTCGCGTGCTATAAGATAGTTTGCAGTCACCTTGACATAGAGCATAGTCGAGTTGCCTAAGCGCTTGCGCAGATTGATTGGTCAACGGTTTAGAAAGTATTATGTTATTTTATTTGTTTAGGTAATGTTAGATTAGGATCTTGTTAAGTTGTCATTGGAGTATTGAACAATTACATCAAAGTTTTGCCATTGTCGTGAACAAAAAAATACATTAGAAGTTCAACAAGAATTACCCGCGTTGGGACCACGCTAAGTAGGCACGTTTGATGTCGAGCGGAATATGCCCAGAATACAAAACATTACCTTGTGTGCCTGTTTGGTTTCGTCTATATAGTGTGTGGTGATGATGACCGTGGTGCCTCCTCTCGCCAGTTCTGACAGAAACTCCCAAATTCTGCCAACAAAAAAGAAAATATATTAATGACTGGATTTAGATGCCTATGCCCTTAATCTTGCTGCCTCCTAATTATTCGTTTGTCTTTATCTGTCAAACTGACATTTGTGTCTGAGGGAAAGGGACAAAGCAGATCAGCTAATTATATCTACGCCTCATAAATACTGTATTTTTTATGAATAAGGGGATTAATTGTAGAAAAATTGTTTTTTGCTGCAGAAGTTTTATTTATTTCCAAGAATTGAGGTTGGCAAAATGCGCGTTATTGTTATCAATAATACCTATGGACAAATTGATTAATTGATCAAAACATTTCTTGAGATTTAATTTCGACCCCGAAGTTTTTGAAGCATCATTTACAAATATTTACATAGTTTCCAGGATACAATATATAATTTTCAGATTATTAATTAAGATGCTAAGGTGCTCTAGTAGAGCGCAAGCCCGCAGTACACGTTGGGCCTTGGTCGCAGGTACTCTATGATGAGGATCCTCTAAATGGGTCGAAACACGTCGAGCAACCATCGACTAAAATTAGATGAGTAACCCGGTTCGTTAATAATTTAATAAGCCGTTTTCTGACAACGGAAGTTAGATTCTAACTTAACAGACTATAATAACTTTTTAATTTCGTATCATGTCATGTAACACTGATATTATACTTAATTCCGCCAATTTGTACAAATATTCCAAATTTATACCTATTGTGTGCTTTAGGTATAAATAATCACGAACTCCTGTTTAACTTGTTTTCCTCAAATTCTTTATTTTAGTGAGATAAAACACGCAGGTTATTTATTAGGTAGGTACGTATAGTTACTTCACAGTAGAAAATAAAGCGAAGATATGTACATTGCGCATATTACATATATTATAAACCCCCTATTCATAACCTTCTTCTAACCTAGCAAGCTTGGTACTTATTGTTTGTCCCTTTTCGCCATATCAACATTTCTGTAAGTGTAAGTTTTGAATGACGGGTAAGACTTAAAGGTTCCATAAAAGACGAGTGTGCAATTGTGGACTCGTTAAACAAGCAAAAATTGGAACAACGAAATGAACATTTTTTTTCGTAGTCTCTATTGTGTCCCACTGCTGGGCAAAGGCCTTACATTTCCAAAAAAAAACAAAAAAAATTAAAACCTTGTAACACATTGGTAATAAAAAAAGTGAAATGACTGTTAAACTTTTTCTTCGAAATATTCCAATAACGAAATAAAAACTTACCTCCTTATTCATAACCGTCTCATAACTTGGCAAACGATAGATAAGATTTAATAAGTACCTAACCTATTGTTTCTCTCAGGGCCCGTTTGACGTCAAACAGGGTGAACTCAAATAGTATTATTGTTAATTATTAATCATTAGCCGTCAATTATTTTAATCATGACAATTAACTTCAAAATTAGTCTATTTATACGTGAAATAAATAATACCTACTTGATACGTGAAACATAAATAAAACTATTTGATTTGTTTTATACATACATTTTATGAAATGATATTATTGTTAACACATTTCAATAATTACGTAGAAAACATAATTCCTCTTTAACGTAAAGCACGTATCAAGTAGGTAGTATTTATTTCACGAGTAAATATACTTCTATTAAAGTTAAGTACCTACCTAATGAAAATGATTGACGACTAATGATTAATAATTAACAATAAAACTATTTGGGGCACCCTATATGGAGCGCGACGTCAAATAGATGTCATCGGCATGAAAATTACGGGCCCTGCTTATCAGTTTGGTAGGTTAGGAGACGATTATGAATAAGGGCGTTAAAGGTTTTCGTAACATTAGCTAAGATGTGCAATACAGTATTGTTTTTTTTAATAACCTAACCTTGCTAGACTTACATAAGGGGGAAACAGACCGTGATGATATTTCAAGGTTACTTACGATATCTTAGACATTATAATTAGCTAATTACTATTCCAGGTGAGTAATTAGTATCATCGCGTGTAGGATTCGCTTGGGTTGGCTTTTATAAAGAATACGCATGCAGTTTTTCTTAATACAATGCAGTAAGGCGTAGATTCCCAATATTTTTATTCTGCAACGCAGTTGTCAGTTAGATGGGTGGATTTCAAAACTCGGAAAAAAGTTGCGTTTCGGTGTTTAAAAAAATATATTTTAGGTTTTTTACTTTGATTTTTATTCTTTTCGTTATTCAGTAGTTTTATCTTTAAGGCCCTTTGATCAAAATAATCGAAATCTAAATAGTTTCATTTTAATAAAATGTTTTATATGTCAAAAGTCATCACCATCTAACAAAAAAATCTGATCCTCCATATTTGTACTGAAAATTATCGCAAATCAAACGTACGATTGCGAATTTTACTTCAGTAATCGTTTTTAAATATTGTTGTTAAACGTTAAAAAAAATATGATAAAAATCCTTCATCGCGTAAGTACTATTTAAAATATTTAAAAGTTTAACACCAAAAATTCATCAACACCGTAAGCGCACTGTCAAAGTTGAGGTAGTTTTGTACTCGTGCGTCTAAATATACCGGGTGTACCCACGCCCGCCTCCTCAATTCAGGTGAAACAGCGGAACCGAGTACACGTTTGTCTTTGCGGGCTCAAACCAAAAAAAATCATAAAAATGTGACTGCAATAAGTGATTAACACGCTGTGGCGTCATAACCATCCACGAGTGGTTTACAGTAAGTAATTGAATAATATTTAAACTAATTACTTGGGAATACGTAACCTTAAAGGAACTTACTAGTGAGGCGTTGACGTTGCTTTATAGTTAATAATCTAGGATTTTGTGTGAAATCGTCAACACCGAGCGTGTCAATACCGGTACTGAAGCAATGGATGGTTATGATCCTGTATGTATGGAGTTGACAATTTTTGTAAATTGGTCCATAATTTTTGGTTTTTCTTGTAGTAGCAAGTGCCATTAAATGTTCAGCGGTAGAGAAAAGTCTGAGAAGGGAAGGAGTCAACAAGACAATAGCGCTATGAATAGGGAAATTGCTCAAGTGTAGATCTATAAAAGCGACACTGGGCGGAATATAAAAAGTCAATATTAGTCGTAAAAGAGGATTCCCACAGGGTGGACTTGTACTCATTAGTGAAGAAAATAAGGGGGGCCTATATATGCAAGCTTACTCCGATGACGGAGTGCTATATAGTCGAATGGGGACCGTTACTAAGCACCATAAGGGACATAATGGCCAGTAGTATCCAAAAAGTGCTGGAATGGTGCAGAGAGAGAGACTGGATTTAAATCCATCAAAAACGAAGCTCGTGTTATTCACTAACAAAAGGAAGACAGAAGAGATGAGGCCCATAAGGGTACATGACAAGGAGCTGGAGTTGGTAAACGAGCAAAAGTATCTGGGGGTGACTCTGGGTAGCACGCTCAGGTACAAAACTCATGTAAAAGAACAAACGGCGAAAGCCATAAGAACACTGTATCAATACAAAAGAGCGGTGTGAAGGAAATGGGGGTTAAAGTCGAGGATATTGGAATGGATCTCCAAGGCGATAATACTTCCCGAGTACTATATGGAGCGGTGGTCTGGTGGTACAGAGCACATATTAAGAAATATCAGAAGTACCTAGCAAAGGTGCAGAGGCAACCCGACAACCCGACACACGCCTTAGAGGTAATACTAGGTATAGAGGCGCTACATATAGAAGCGGAAAAGAGGGCCATGGAACAGTGGTACCGAATGAAGGCATACAAGGAATGGAGAGGAAGTTGCGTACACAAGCGACACGAACTAATACAAGATAGGGTACTGTCTAAAATGGAAATGATGGTAACTCACAATGACCTCATAAAGAGGAAGAAGATATTGGATAAGAAATATAGAGTACATATTGGGGAGAGGGACAACTGGAAGGTAAACGTCGCACATCCGACGTTTATATGCTTCACTGACGGTTCGATAAGAAGCTCCACAGGTCTAGCTGGAGCAGGCATACCTACTATATAGTTATCCCGAAATTGGGGGAAAAGGTATCTGTCCCACTTGGTAGGTATACGAGTGTGTTTCAGGCAGAAGTTTGTGCCATACTACGGTGCGTAAGGCTCATAAAGGAGCAAGTGCAGCAGACGAGGGCCGTGGTCATATACACGGATAGTCAGGCAGCAGTGAATACGCTAAAGAAGCCAGCGACAAAATCTTCTTTGGTACAGGAACGTAAGGAGACAGGAACTAAACTCGCTTGGAAGTTTGGAATAAACTACAAACATTCAAAGGCGCTTTGAAAATACATTGTTGATTTGACTGAAAATTGTTTGATTTAATAGCCTTATGAATCTTATGATATAGTAAATCGTCATTACCATACACATAGTATCATCGCCATCCATTAAAAAAATCATAACCATGGCATGGTCGTCATCACCATCTCGTGTAAAATATTTTTGATGCCTATAATTTCGAAATTATGCATCAAATTAGTGTGGAATCATAACAAGATACTCTAATAAATATAACTTAACAATTCTAGATACATATTTATGCATTTAATTAATAAAAGAAAAAAAAAATATTTTTGTATGGTGAAAATTTTCTTAATGAAATCCACCCAGATACTTCGACGTTATTTGAAAACTATCGACATAGATAGAAAAGTTTAAGAATTAGTACATTTCGTTCGATGCACTTGCAAAAACAAAAATTTTCGACCAGGTTGAAAGTGAAACGAGGGCGACAATCACCCGAGTTAAAAATAAGTATTTACACGTGTATGGAACGACATTTTTCATAACAAGTGCCTTAAAAAGTGAAGTTTACGCACGCTAAGCGTTCGCAAAGTTTACTTTTCCGCACTAGTTAGGAAATAGTACATTACGATACAAGTGCAAAAAAAATTTTTTTTGACGAGGGTGAAAGTTGGAGCCCGAATAAAACGAGGGCGACAATTACCCGAGTTAAAAAGAAGTTTTTACACGTGTATCGAACGAATTTTTTCATAACAAGTGCCTTAAAAAGAGAAATTTACGCACGTAAAGCGAGCGCAAAGTTTACTTTTCCGCACTAATCAGGAAAAAAATATTTATGTACCATTTCCTACCATACCATGTTGTAGTGGTGATCATTCATTTCTTTCATTTATTTTACCGTATAAGGCGTACCAGTCGCTATCAGACGTATCGTACCGTCTGGAGCGCTCAAAAATATCTGAACACGCCTCTATAGTTATGGCAATAAAGGCGTGTTAATATGATTATCAACGAAATTCGACGAATTACGTTTTGTGTTGCGAACGAATTTCGTAGAGTCGGGATAGAATGAGCATTCGCTCGTTTAGTGTAAATGCACCTTTATCGTGGCGATTATGGACAGTCAAGTGCAAAAATAAGTATCGAAAGAATCCGCTCATAAATATGTTACGACGTTCTTATTACACAGAATTAGAGTGCACTAGGACATATTTTTGAACATTTTTGTATAGACCTTATTTTGTCTTCGACTGGACTGGACATTACCTCCTAATGTGTCCATATGCAGTAATGGAAGAGGCCTTCGTGTAGTATTGGATAGGCTGATAATGTCATGTGATTTTGTGTCGCGAGGGACGAATGACTAATATTACTATTCATCCCTACGGTGAAATTATACCATAAGAATGGAAAAATCATGCTTCCTTGTGGCCATAATAGTAATTGTAATGAGAATGAGATAAAAGGTTTCACGGAGACGTGTAAAACTATCAGTATGTTGCCAATTTTAACGTTGCAATAACGATAATATCGTGTTTTACATTGCGAAGACCAAATAAATAGCCGTGACAAAGATCATTTGTTTGATAGACACGGGTATTTTATGCCCACGGCCCAGAATACGGACAAAAATTTGATTACTTTAATTCAGATTACTTAAATTACATTTCGCTGGCAGTGTGACTCAACCTAGTATGTAAGTATAATGGCTTACGAGGTTGTTTTATAAAAATATATTTATGTACAATATTGTACATTGTGCATCAAGGGAGGTAAGTATGGAATTACAAACGAGAATGTTAGAAGCCCGATGCTGTAGGCCAAGGGCTTTTAATGACTCGAGTTAGTATTCCGCTTACCAACCGTGATGCATAAAGTGCATTCATCCTTACTTGTCTTATCATGTAAACAAACTCTGTTTGAAAACATTATCACACTTTTCTCTGCAATTATATAATAATCATCACGTCAAATGTTGTTGCATACTTAAAATAACTCGCATAGTATTATAATCACTCAAAAAAGCTTTGAAAAATATCATTCCTGTAAAGATTTTCGTTAATAAACGCTGTTACGGTAGGATAACCCTCATGACATCTGACATTGCGATGTTCTTTGTACCGTAATGTTGGCATGTCAATATATCGATATTAATACTTAAAGTACAACTTGGGAAAAATACATTTAAAATAAATTGCAGTAATTTACCAAAATTGTTGTAGTTGATTTTAATATGTTTTTGATATAATATTGTACTAATTAATTCTCTTCCTGACACGACGACGTAAAATCGATAATCCTCTGTTTACGTAAATAGTAAAATTATCGCTGACATTTCATTATTTCGACATTTCTAATCACTAGTCTTTGATCATCTTTGAGGTTTTGTTTATTTACATGATAAGACAAGTAAGGATGAATGCACTGTACAATGTTTTTCATCACACTTGCCACCAAAAAAATAAGTTTTAAGACAAAATATTATAAAATGACGTACTGAATTTTATATTATTCCCTAGTGAATATCACTTTTCTATTACTCCCGCTCTGGATGCAAGCAATGGCGCGCTTAGACATCAAGTGTGATGAAAAATACATTTCATATACGAGGATGCCCTGGGCATACGAAGTTGAGTCACACAATCATCGATTTGTATGCTAGAATACATTCATATACATAGATACATTGCAATCTAGATTACAAAGTACACATCGGAAAGAGTAATCGGATTACTTTTTGCAAAACAACTTTATTTATTTGTTGTTTTGCAAGCTCATGGTACGGCTACTTATCTCATCATCATATGTTAGTCCACTGCTGGACGTAGGCGTCTCCTATTAACTATGCGTATAGACGCATTAGGAGGTAAATGCCCATAATCACCACGTTAGCAAGCGGATTGGCGATCGCATGTATTTACTATGATGACGCTGCTGCCATCAATCTTGTAGAATGGTCAGTGACATTTTAATCCCTTAGTCGACTCTTACGATCGCAGGAGGAGTTAGGGTGGTGACAAATGTATTCTTACTGCCATCACCACACGGCAAACTACTGATTTACGTATCGAGAAAAACCTAACGTTACCGATACTTGCAAAGTCATGGTACGATCGAGGAATTTAATTTCCTACCCATTTTGCACCTTGTCATAGTAGCTATAATATGACAGTCCTAGCAACTTTCATATTGATTGTCATTGTGACAAGGTACGAAATGGGTAGGAAATTAAATTCCTCGACTGTACCTACGGCGACTGGGGACACCCGCCAGAATGACTCGTTGCCAATTGCCCAATGTCGCTCATTGCCAACAGTTGCAATATTTGGCAATTATTTATTGCAATTGAGATGCATCAGTGAACATTGTTGAGACAGTACTTTAGTATATTTACCTAGTATTAACTATATATATTTATATAATTGTGACTGTACTACTTTTTACGGTTCCGTAGTAAACTAGGAACCCTTATAGTTTCGCGATGTCCGTCCGTCCGTTTATCTCTTCACAGCATAACTCTAACTTTTGATCCATGGTATATTGATTTAAACTTTCACGATTATCACTCATATTTTAATGACAAACGGGTCTTAATCGCGTAAACTTATCCTATATAACATATTCAGACGTTTCGCGTATTGATACATTCTCTCGGCAGTCTGCCTGCGACCACTTGTGTAACGGCATGCCCGAAACGTCAGGATATAATTAAACGTATGTTTTCGCAATAAAGACCCGTTTGTCTTTAAAATATTTTGATCAATGGGTCCAAAAAAATTATAAAAATCATGATGCTTCACTGAGCATGCCCCGACATGCTCTAGGTCGGTTTTTTACTATACACGATACCGAGCCTTTACCTATGCTAGTTTTTACGCAAAGTAATGATTATTTTTTAAACAGGAACCTGTGACAAATGATGATACTGATGATATTTAAAGTAGTCCTTTATTTTGACATTGACAGGCAATTATGATACTCACATGAAGGTTTATTAAAACACACACTCCAAGTGGGACAGGGCTGCAAGTAGGTATATTTATCAAGCGAACACGCGGCCATACGAACGAACAGAGAAGTGGTTCATTTTTTGTCAGGTCGAAACTTCGGACGGCCAGCATTACTGAAAAACGTCGTGCGAAAAAGAAAGTCGAAACTAGTGTCGATTTAAAACACTCCCTTCGATGGTGTTTTGATTTATCGTCACTCTTTTCGAACTTAATTTTTTTTTTCGTAATTGTATCGTAATGTACTATTTTAGTACACATGGTGCCTTTTTTAGGCGCTACTGCGAGAAGTGGCTCATTTTACGTCAGGTCGAAAACTTCGGAGGCAAAAACATAAAATTCGTAACTCGTGTCGATTTAAAACACTCGATACTTTCGTTCGTGTTTAGTGTTAGTTATAATTGTTATAAAGTTATACATGATAAGCATAGATTTTACACACAGTTTACGGAGAGACATATGTTTTTGAATATCAATCTTATTTTATGTAAAAATATATGCCTACAATTTTAACACTTTGAAGTATAATTTACATTTAAGTACTTTCAAAAACACAAGTAATATCTAAGTAACATGGAATTTCAGAATTAAAATCAATGCCACCTCGACTAAACACGACGAGAACCATAATAATATTATTTAGAACTGTTATGTAAATTTAAATCTATATTTTTTAAATAATGAATATACATAATTGTAAGACAAATATGTATTTAAAATACGACGAAGAGACTCAATTAAGGCACTCGAAGGACTAAGCAAACTTTTAATACGCGTGATTGGTGGAAATAGGAAACACCTTGATTTGGTCATGCTGATTATTTTTAGATATTATTAGCGTTGAAAATGTCGGAAAAATCAAACGTTTTTTCGGGAATGTATGAAAGTTTAGTTTTTTTCCGTTTCCTCGGGTTTTTACAGAAATAATCAAGGTCACTGTCACTGTCACTCCTTTCCATCTATTTCAATTGACTTTTCCTCGGTGACATCGCGTTCTCCTGGTATAAGTGCAAATTAGAGCTAATTCACATTGGTTTAGTGTTGAAAATGAATGTGGAAAATTTCATTGATTTTTTCGAAAAAACGAGCTGTTTGGAAAGAAATAGGATTTAATCCGGAAATTTTCGACGCTATTATTTACTACAGTGACATAAATTCTGACAGCTGTCAGTTCAATATATTATCTGTCAACAACGTCACTTTTTGACACATAATGTACTGAAATGACACTTGTCAGGAGGATTGACTTCATAGCGGCTGAGCACGGTATGTCAAAATTGATAAATAATAAAGTATCGCTTGCTAGGGAGCTTAGAGTATGGTCAAAGGCGCCTAGCCTTATAACTGATTGCATATAGGTACCCGAAAAATTCACCGGTGTCCGCTAAAGGTGCATTCAGACCAAGCAAACATTCGCTATTCTAACCTGCCACTCTACGAAATTCGATCGTTACACAAAACGTGATTGGTTGATTTTATAGAGCGGGGGATAGAACAGCGAATGCTTTTTTGGTCTGATTAAGCTGCAGTGGCCGAGTGGTTTAGAAGTGTGGTCACCACCAGGAGGTGGTGAAGCTGAGGAGGTGGATTTAAATCCCACCTCTAGGGTTGGTAAATTCGGTATTTTTCCTTTAGTATATGTACAATTATATGACATCTAATATTTACATTTAACAATTTAATATAAATTCATAGAGCTTATAAAACAGACATTTAATATAAACAATCTCAAAAGCAAGTTGATCCTATTTAACAAAATATTGACTCGAACCACGGTCAAGACGATTCAAGTCACGTAATCCGAAGACTGAGTAAACTTTCAATCGGCGTGTGGTAGAAATCGGAAACGCCTTGACATGCTCTTGCGCATCTACGTAAATACAGAGGATTCTGAGGATCTTGTTATTATGAGGAAATTAAATATTAACTTGTACCCACAAGCATGTTTGCAAGTACAGCAGAATAAACTTTTTTAGTACAGATGGTGCATTTTTTTGGCTCTAGTGCGAGAAGTGGGTCATTTTACGTCAGGTTCAAAACTTCTAAGGGCCATCTCTACTAAAAAACGTCGTACGAGACACGTCGTAAAAACGAAATTCGTAACTCGTGTCGATTTAAAACACTCTCATATCGGTCGTGTTTTAAAACATCGCCACTCGTTTCGAATTTCATATTTTTCGCACTTGTGTTGTAATGTACTATTTTAGTACAGATGATGACTTTTTTAGACTCTAGTGCGAGAAGTCATTTTACGTCAGGTTCAAAACTTCGGAGGGCCATCTGCACTAATAGTTGAAGAAAATTAGCTTTTTGAACGACATAATTAATATAGAACTTTTATTGATTGGGATGTGTAGGTTATAGATTGAAGTTTATTTCCAACAACCCTCCCCCTCCCTCCCCACCCCGCTTCACCCCCTCGCGCTCTCGGAAAGGTCTTGAAATGCAGTTTTTGACTAATACTAAGAAAACTATTTGAGATACAGAAAAAAGGTGAAGGAATGAAATAATCCTCAATAAATTCTCTATCGATTATTGATACACAATAAAAACGATATCTCTTATATTTTTTGTGCAATTCATCATCAAAACCGATTATTTATTATTATTTATAGTATGTCGGACTTTTTTATAAAAATATTTATATTATTGCAAAAATACGTCGTTAATATTTATTGCAAGGGAAAGAATAGAGTTTTATCTTTCAAACAAGGTATAATTTGTTTCAAAACTAGTAAATTTGACATAGCTATGATGCTTTGATTTTTTTTAATGATTATAATTATATAATACGTACTAGGTACTCATTCTCGTACGTAGCAATTTATTGCGCAAGTACGTATGCTTTACTTAAATTAATGTTATGAAAATACACCATGCGTATTTATATTAATCAAATTACGGATAACCCTTTCGTATTTTTAGTCACTCCGCGCGACATGTTTCGGGGAACATAGGTATTCATTATCAAAAGAGATTTCACTCTTTCTTCTATGTGATGTTTTTTACTAATCGTTTATTATAAGCTGCTATTTCTGAAAAATGTTGTTAAATAAAACAAAAAAATAATTAAAACTAATTTGGTTTATTTTCTTTTAAACATCTACTGTCTAATACATTAGGTCGTCCGACTCCAGATCGACTTTATTCACACAACTCTGTCCTCTACAATTTGTACACATCGTAGTGCATCTCAAGCCGGCTTTTAAGCAGGTACATCACTTTCCACAGCCTTTTTTACAGTTGCACGTTATTAATTTTAAAATAAAGGCGACTGACTGGCGACTCACTATTTAAAATAGGACATAAGCAGTAAGATTTTTTTTTCCAGCCCCATTCTTCGGGGGGTAAAACGTTGTTCTTCCAACTTTGCACCTGGTGATATGTGCGCCGAGAATGATGGGAAGCAGCAGCTGATGTTGGTGGCAATTTTGATAAAAGATCTGCATTTTTAGCCTGTCCCACTAATTTGTTGAAACAAGCAAATCTATGATGGTTTAAATGCGTTTCTTCCGGTCTGGTTTTATATAGCGCAAGGATAAATAAAGCGCTCGCCAGCGTTTTCGATATCTTTATGAGTTGAATTGGCATTGTTGTATATGCCTGGAATACAGTGATATGACATAACAACGTTAAATTAAGGAATTTTAAAACAAATGATACCTTATTTTAAAGAGAATATTATATTCTTTAAGCTGGTTTTCCCTATGTTGACGATAAAAGCAGCATTGCCTGAAAATACTGAACTCAAAGAAAAAAATCATTAAATATTTAAAAAATCTATTTTTTTACGGTAAATTGTGAAAATACTATAAGTAATACCATCTTAATAAGTATAAAAAATCAATAGTACATTAATTAAGGATTATTTCATACCTTTACACTTTTTCTGTAACTGGAATAGTTTTCAAAAAATTTGACAAAAACCGCGTTTTAAAACATTTCCGGGGGTGCAGAGGGGTGAAGCGGGAGGGGGAGAGGGGGGGAGGGTTCATGAAAATAAACTTCAATCTAGAGCCTACACATCCCCATCGTTAAAAGTTCTATATTAATTATGCCGAATTTTTCATACATTCCAATCTAGAATGATTCAACTATAAAAAATGTCGTACGAGACACGTGCAAAAACGAAATTCTACCATGTTTCGGGACCAAATTTTTTACAACACTTCATTTTCATTGCTAGCGCAGCGGGAGTTATAGGTAGGGTAGACTCCCGGTTCTGGCTTTCTTACAAGTACAGTACCGGAACCGGGAATTCCTGGTTCTTGCCATACAAATTCAGAACCGGGACCCTTTCTTAGACATAGGAGTCGATTGCATAAAAATTGTACATAATTAGTAAAGGCTTTTAATGAAAATACATGTAACATGTCAATCATGTATTTTGTGCAACTAATAACTTTTGCTGATATTACTGTAAATAACCATTTTTTTTCATTTGTTTAACGACAAATTAAAGTAATTGTTAAATTAAGTGTATACAGGAGACTTTATGAATAAAGTGGATAATTATGATAATTATGAATAAGGTGGATATTTAGTCACAGGTTCCATATACATACTCGTAGATAGAATATTTTTTTGAATATAGACGACATTTTTAAATCTGGTTATGCTTGGGTTATATTGATTATAATGTTTACTTTTGAATAAAAAAATAGAGATAGGTACATTTCTTTCAGTAGTATTTTGAAAAATACTACTGAAAGAACGTACTACTACTACTGAATCTACTTTTACATGCTGATCAATCGGTAACAAACAAATATTTGCTATCCACAACGATTTTTTGTCATCAACTAATGAATTGTAAAAGGATTCTACCTATTTGGGAAATTTTGACACGTTGAAATTGATATAAGCGCATTCAATCGATATTGTTGCGAAAACACTTGAGTTGCTAATGGGTAAGCAATCAAAATTTTTGTTTTTCCTATTTAAGATTTAGCAAGTGCCTATGCAAATTGACGACGTACTGCGAATTTACATTTTTGATAGATTCTAATTCGATTGACACTTGAATATCCTGCTTGAAATACGATTTTATTGGGATCAATAACTGTATGAAAACGAATGTAGGTAGTGACGAGAAATAAATACTTTCAATCAAGAACTTATCGGTATATAAAAAATAAATATAAATATAAATATCTTGGGACATCTTACACAAATCAACCTAGTCCCACGGTAAGCTCAATTAAGGCTTGTGATGTGGTACCAAGCGACGATATATGTAATAGATAGATACATATAGATACTTAAATACATAGACAGCCAAGACCAAG
>JALPQI010016721.1:0-45616 GCA_025490895.1 Thaumatotibia leucotreta
GACATGATGTGAGAAACAATTTAGGTATTTCCAAGAATACAATTATGTAGTTCCTTTATTATTATCAAAATAAAATCGTTTTTTTATGTTTTAATTTATTTCTGTCTGACTACTCTTACGAGTAAGCGCAGATTAACATAGGTACATATAATCTACTTATATTTGTTTACTCAAGTAGGCAACAAGATAATTTTTAATATAGCTTCGAATTCCTATCTAATTTCTTTAAATTGAGTCAATAGTTGGATTGGAGTTGAGTTGGGCGATAAGGAAGTGATTACAAATCTGGCAATTATACAGTTCATTAAACAGATAAGAGACAGACTGTATGTTTTGTCTTAATAATAATGCGTCGGTACAGCATTATTTGCGCGATAGACATATTAATCAATTAAGATTTGTGCTTGTAGATATTGGGTTGCGGTGTCAAAACTGTACCTATAACCTACAACCTACAAGTTTATAATAGTGGTATAACAACCCGAGGTTAAACGATAAGAAGTGTCAAAATTTTATATATTTAACCAGCAAAACTCGTGTTAGTTGGATAACAACTCTAGCTAGATTGTACAAATCGGCCTTCATGCGCTTTGTTAGACGAGTTTCCCAAACGCAGTTTTTCCTTGCTGCCTTACGTATTCCACAACCATGCATAGGTATAACATATGTTAGGTGTGTTAACGTGGTTCGATTTCCATACACACTCATACATGCAGCATCGAGGCCGAGGTCTGCTTATCCCTAGAACTTCCACATGTATGGCCCTAAAGCCCGGGATGCCAAGCTTGAGCACGCTCCAGACAGGTCAGACAGTTGTTTCACTTGTTTCTAGTGTTGATGATTTTATTTCAGGAATTTTGAAGAGCATTAACTATGTTTTTCTATTGTACATGCTAAGTTTTAAAGTATCTAAGGCTGTAAGGCTTCTTAATTCTTTCTCTGTGTTAAATCTTGTTTTGCATATGTTACCATTTTTATACTATGTAGATGTGTGTCAGAATACTAAGAATATGGTTTTTCATTGCCTACTAAACATGACAAAAGGATAAAAAAATGGTTAGCAATAAAATGCAGCCTACATTTTAAAATCGCTTACTCTTTACATAATGAGTTGTTACGTTGCTGACGTTGTGAATTACATTACCGGGGATATATTGACAGTATGAAGTAATAGTATCACAAACCGAAAGCATTGCACGAGGAGGCTTTACCGTCACTAAGAAGTGGTAAACCTAAATTCTATTAGAGGTGTGGCCCAGTCGTCCTCGAAACTAATAGACGTAGATCGATACTATTTATGGATACTAACTGTTTAGGTTGTAATAACTTACACTAATGATGATTGTGGTCTACAAATTAGTTTCATTGGTTCAATTTTATTACCGATGCAACCGCTGTTACAACAAGGAGACATTAATTTCACATAGACAAGTTAGATAATATCCCTCGCCTAGCTAATTTTATATGTACCGTATAGTACCAACAGTATCTACAGAGATGACATCAAATCCACTTAGCGGGCGCCAGTAATCCGAACACTACAATACCTACTGTTCTTACTACAATGTAAATTATACTCCCTATCAAATAAAGCATTTATATTTGGAATATCTGAGTATTTTAAGGAAAATAGGAATTCGTATTTTGTGTTTGCGTAGGATTGACCTCCATAGCGACACGTGTTTCAAGACTGATTTATAATATAAGTGCTTTCGTAGTGTCAGTGCCTACGTAATATGTTACAATTATGCAGTTTCAATGAAACGTAGGAGGTAACTAGGTAAACGAAACGGTTGTCTATTATATTAGCTTTTTGCATAATTATTTTATGTTAGAGATCTGATAACAAAGTAAACTCTGATATCCAGTGAGTGGAACACTTTCCGGTGTTCAGCTAAATAGTTGAATGCAGCGGAATGCGTCACGTTTGTTTTGATTTTATTTTTATCGTGTACGCTCGCTTCTTTGTGTTTATTCACGACTGGTTGCTGACCTTAATCAAAATAAACAAATGTTAAGCTTAACTTTTTATTTACTTCCAACTTCCATGGATGTACACAAACATTTGATATCTTTTTATGATAGGAATCTTGATTAATGTGCATTGTGCAGGATGCTGAATTGCAATACCTGGAAAACCAAAGGTATCAAACGTATGAAAATGTTTCTTAACATAGGTGCCGGAATTTAAAATAAATCACAAAAGGCAATGCAATTTTATGTAAAAACCAGTTTCTCTTATTTTACGATCTGCAACTTTTAGTTATAATTACATGTAGCTACACAACAAGAAAAAATGTTTGCATGCGTCGTTTAATAAAGACTGTTTGGAATTTTGGATTCCAGTTCACATTTCGTGGAAAGTACTAGTAAAAGTTGCAAAAAGATAAAATTGTAATATGATTCAGGTTTCGGTTTCTTCCTTCAGATATTATTTTTAAAAGGTCTTAATTTCATTTCAAATGAATCAAACTGGGGCTGGATACTTATCCCTTAAAATCACACCCATTACAATGTTTGTAATTTTTTTTAATTATGGACAAAACTATTAGAATAAAATGGATTGGATGTTATTTAGAATATAACAGTCGAGCACCAAGCTACATAGCCCACTCTCTGCATACAAAGCCAGTATGCACTAATGCCGGATAGCCGTCAGGAAACTGGTACTCTGATGCTCTTAACTTTACCTAAGCTCGGCATATGAAATAACCATGACTTAGGAAAAAATATTTAGTGCTTTTTAAAAGAGAAATCCTCACGGGATTTGAAGTATTCGAACACGAGACCTCCAGTTTCGCGATCGGATTACTAAATTACCTATTGGACTTAATACCGAATACACTATTCCCAGCCATTATTTTTAAGATTTGTAAGTTACATTAATATTTATAATTAAAATACGTAAATAATTAAGACGCAAATTTCATATCTAGGTAAATATAATACTTCCTAGATAAACCTTTTATATAGTGTACTGCTTTATAAAATAATATATCAAATAATGCAATAAATGAATGCCATAATTATGTTTATTAATATTATAATTATTATACATTCAGTTGTGTACATATTTTTGTTTAGGTATAATTTCCAAAACTATAATTTACATACATAGATGTTAGTAACAATTTAGTTAAATGTACATTAATTTAATAGAATCTCACCTGATACTTTATATAATATTCTCACAAAAAAACGGAACTTCACCACATCACTTCTGAATTATTACGCGACGTTTTATTGAACTGTATTTCAATTTAAAAATTTACTCTTAAAAACTGGTTTCGCGTGAACATTAAATACGTGCAGCGCCGGTCATTTAAGCGCCGGTACTGTCAAACAACTTGCTTCTCGTACAAACACACTATTTGAATCGAACGTGAGGGGATATCTGTGCTTCCACGCAAAACAACATATGTTAGATAGAATACTTGTTTGACCATGCACTTTAACTGCATGCCCTCAAGGGATAGAATAGCACAATTTTTTAATATAACGTAAATCTTATTATACGCGGTGAGGCACAAAATAGTGATAAGATTGTATTTCTATATAATCATTAACGAAGGTGCCAAATTAGATTTATGGTTGCTAACTTGGGTTGCAAATATTTAGAATACTGTAATGTATCTTATCGTTTTATCGTACATGAATCGGATATTTGATGTACCACTTAATACACAATAATATACGTTTCGTTGAGTATTAGTAGTATAGTAAAAAAATAAATAATATAATATGTATCAGATAAGAATTAGGCTGCCATCTCTAAATTCACAAAACGCAAAGACTTAAAAAACCCAAACTTTTGGCGTAAATCCATTTTCCCCCGTACTTCGTACAAAATAATGTCGTTAAATAGGTACTGAAATTCAATAAGGCACTACGTCCATGAAAAGTGTCCACACTTTTGGCTACCACCCCCCCGGACACTTATTGCTACCACACCCGGACGGCCCTCTACCTCCAAACTAGGACAAATGCACAGACAGATAGCAGCCCTAAATTGAAACTCTTGTATTAGTAAAATAAAACCGATTGCTAGGTCATAGAAAATAAAATTTCTTTAATTATTTGGATTTTCAAGTGCAACATTAGAAATATAAAACAATCTACCTACACTATATGCATATGCTCACTCTTTATTCCTATTTGTGGTAATACCTAATTAGTAGTTTATACAATCGAGAAGGTTGATGAGTAGACGAGTGTAATATAGTTATGAGTAGTAATGATCGTAATAATAATATTCGTAATCGTCTTTAATGATCGAATGATGTCTCTATATCGATTGCAGTTTGTATCGGCTTGGTATCGACACTATCGACGTACTAAGGATATCCGGATCGCAACACTATTTTTATATTTTTTTTATGTGGCATTTCAGTGCTGACTTACACAACATTATTTTCAGCCAGTCTTTGTTTTCTGTATGAATTCATAATTATGAATATAGTTCGAGAAATATAAATTGAATGTTTATTGTTACTATAATGTAGGTAGAAAGTTACCAATTTATATTTCACGAACTATACTTACTCTGATTCCGGATGTATAAGGCCGGCCTAAGAGTATTAATTCATATTCTGATTCCGGACGTATAAGGCCGGCCTTAAAAGATTGTTACGATTTCGTAAATTAATTTAAAATTAAGTTACCAATATAAATATTCTGAGAATGTATGTGGTGCCAACTTTTAAGTTTTAACATTCTTATTAATTAAACATTAAACAAAGTTATAATTTATAATTAGTCTTGTTTTAATTTGTCATCTTGTCTTACTGATTTAAGAGAGACGTTCCATTTCACGTTTTTGGCGAAAAATATTGCTAGATAAAAAAAAGATGAGTATAAAAAAAGTTGATTGAAAAGAACAAGAAATGCTTGGCGGATTCGCGGCTGCTTCCATTCTAGCAATTTTGTAAAATAGTGAAACAGTGGATAATTTACTTCAGTACCAACTTTTAATGTTCCTTTAGCAAGTAACGACTAATAGGAGTGTGAACATTCATTTAAATTTACATTCTCTAAGGTTTCATCTGCAACATATCGATTCGGCGTATATAACGTACAAAGCTAGGTTATAATTAGATTTTCGGCATTTTTCACTAGTGTTCATTTGAAATGGAAAGCATGGATGTCGCTCAAGAAGGTACCTCGGCAGCGTCTACGCCTGTCGTGGAAAACGGTAAGTGTCTTGGCAGGATCACCATGCTTGTTTCTAGTATCTACAGCAAAAACGTGTTTCTTTGTCGAGCACCAATTACATTTAATGTTTCTTTTTAGGGCCTGACAAGAATGTTACCGCCGAAGAAATGACTTCAAGAGACTACTATTTCGACTCGTATGCTCATTTCGGTATTCACGAGGAAATGCTAAAGGACGAAGTTCGTACACTCACGTATAGGAATGCAATGTACCACAATAAACACTTATTCAAGGGAAAAGTAAGTTTTCATTTGAATATTAACTAGTAACTAGCGGGGGCTTTTTAGCAGTTTTAGGATCGAATGCCACATATGATCATTGTCATTATTGTATAGACAAAAGATGAATGCTCATGTTTTCTAACCTTAAAATAGTATCATGTAATTCTGGATTAAGTGTATGAAGGCTTATTCAATTAAAATTAGATGATATGCACTACATAAGTCACACATATTTTATATTTATCTTAACTACTTGTCCATTTTGCTCATTTAAATAGCTTAACTTTTTGAACACCTTCCGTCTCGCATCAAAATGTGACATACACACCAGAGTCTCTACTAATGAACAAAGAAAATTATAAACCTGTCAGCAAGCCAGTTAACTTTCAATACTTGATTTACTTTAGTGGCTGCTGGCTTGGTAGGCATGAAAACTTACTATAGTAGGCCTTTTGGTCATATAACTGTAAAACTACTTCAAATTTATTAAAGGTTGTACCATATACAATGACTTAAACACAGTAATTTATTGGCATCTCACCATATAACATCTACATCAATATAATATAGGAAATGTCAAATTCCAGGTAGTCTTAGACATTGGTTGCGGGACAGGCATCCTCTCGATGTTCGCCGCTAAAGCGGGCGCGGCGAAGGTGATCGCTGTCGAGTGCTCCAACATCGTGGATTACGCGCGCAAGATTGTTGCCGCCAACCGCCTCGATGACGTCATCGAGATTGTCAAGGGCAAGGTCAGTTGTCTAAGAAACAATTTACCAAACCACGTTTGTTTAGTTATTCCTGTCAGTCGTAAAAGTTTGCAAGATTTTTTTTTATAGTGGAAAATATTTATTTTTATTTATTTATTTCGCACATTTGGCAGAAGGAGAACTTCCTTTCATTTCCTGTTCTTTCGTGGTTGATACATGATTTTTGGAAAAAATGGTGTTTAACTTTGTTTAGCAGACTAAGCTAAGTTGCAGCTCAATCAGTGATGTAGTCCCCTGAGACGGTTATTTTCCTCAGACATTAATGAGAGAGAGACATTAACTGTTTAAGACCTACACAATCAATATTTAAATAGAAATATTCTAAGTATATTTAATTAAAACAACCGGGTTCCATCTGGGGGGCTGGGTACATTTTTAATCAATGTATGAATGCAGTTTTTCTATTTATCAAAATTAGTGACACATAAGAAGATATCTCTGTGTTATAGTTGCAGACTTTCCCATACTGACCAATTTGAATGAGCCACCCTGTATATAAATCTAAATGTATTTGCTACTTAGGGCCTGCTCCCGGTTCTCTCAGTACCGGGAATTTCCCGGTACTCCCGGTACCGAGAGGACCGGTACTGAGAATAATGTCCCGGTTCTTTCCCGGTTCTAGGTTAAATAATCAAGATGCGTGTTTTTAGAGCTGTGTTGTGTATTAGCAAATATCGTTGTTTATCATGAACAACGCTGTATTCCAAAATAGTTCTTCATTGTTAGAATTCAAATTGCAACAAGCTAGTGTCTTAAGATGCAGCGTTAATTATGATAAGCGTCGATATAGAGATTATGTTTTTAACTCTTATGTAGCTGTGATCGTGTAAAGCACACGAGTGCTTTTGTGTGTTTAATTTTTTTTATATTTAAAGCAAAACATTTACACATAATATAATTAATACATAAAATGGATAAAATCTATAAGTATATTACAACTCTGTAGTCCTCCACAAAAAAGCTATCTTTAAATTATGACATTTATGATAATGACAGATGTATGGTCTTCAAACCTCTGTATGCCTGTCCACAAAAAAAACTATCTTTGAATTGTGACATTTTGATGTTCACTGATGTATACCTACTAATATTAATAATATCAAATTTGATTGTTTATTTATACCTAGGGGCAATATTATTTCTTGTTCAGATCAGAAATTAGCAGATTTCATGCAAAACAAACATAACTCACTGCATAACAAGAATATATATACAAGGTGGAATTCGACGAGGGACCTTTACGGAAATGGGAGATAATTAAGGCTATACTGAACAACTTTTACTATGGGACCAACCCCGAAATCGTATAAAAAAAAACTTATCCATACATTAAGGTACGGCATGTATACACACAATGTATGAAAGTAATTTTTTTTTTTTTACGATTTCAGGGTTGGTCCCATAGTAAAAGTTGCTCAGTATAGCCTTAACTATCTCCCATTTCCGTAAAGGTCCCTCGTCGAATTCCACCTTGTATATATAATATCTATCTGGCACATTTTATGGATTCAAATATTATTATAAATGCAAATACGATCGTTTTGTTTTTTGAAACGTACAATTGCAGTGTAGGTACATTTCAGAATCTAAACTGCCACATTCTGTATTGCGTCTCCTTTGTTTATAAAGAATACATACATATTCATTAAATTAAAAACAGCCACATGTACAAATATGACACCTGTGATTGATGGATCCGAATATATTTTTAATTCAAGAAGTTTGCAAATCCAAATACGTCAGTTTTGTTTTAGGAAAAATCCAATTTAAGAGGATACAATTTTAAAACCTAAACCGCCATATTCCGTAATGCGACTCCTTTTTATATAAAGGAACACAATATTTACATATTTATTTTATTCAAAACTGCCACATATACAAATATCGCAGTTTTCCTTACAACATTCTTAACATAATCACTTCTTTTTTGGCTTTATGGCACTTTTTCTCAAAAATGTCATGCGTTTTGGTGTTTTGGTCAACGGTCGAGTCGCAACTGACACAATGGTGGTTTAGCACTGAAGTTAGTAACGAAAGCGTGATAGTGCAAAAAGGGTACCTGCATAATTTTGATACTATCTAACGACAAATCGACAGGTGTCTTAGTGCTACGTAAAATATTAGTGTTTATAATGTCGTTTTTGCAATAAAATATTTTTTCATGGTTTTTTAGTTGTGTCGCTTTTGTCTATAATGGACGATATAGTTTGTGAGTTTTGTGACATTTTTATAAAGGTACAACATTGTCACTTAAGCACAAGGACGCTCTAATTCGTATAAAAATACGTGCAAATTTCGTCCATATGGTACGCGACCTTTAACTTGAAAACGTCACATTTAATAATATAAGCGCTGTATTACGATTTATTTGTATTTATTTGTTCAATAGCCAAATTAGTAATAAAGTCATTAAGTCTTACGCCGACGCAAGAACCGGACAGAACCGGGAGTACCGGTACTGGTACCGCTCGGTACCGGGAAATGAAAATCTCAGTACCGGCCCCGGTACTGCAGGCCCTATTGCTACTGTAGTTTCGTCTTGTATTGATTGTATTCTTAGATTCTGAATCAATTTTAAATGAAAGTCTTAAAAAAAATCTATTCAAAATTATGTGTCAGGTGGAGGAGGTGACGCTGCCAGTGGAGAAAGTAGACATCATAATCTCGGAGTGGATGGGCTACTGCCTGTTCTACGAGAGCATGCTGGATACTGTGCTGTATGCAAGAGACAAGTGGCTGCAGCCTGATGGCATGCTCTTCCCGGACAGGTAAGCATTAGCAAAATGCTAAGTTAACCCTTTCAGAGACAAAGAATTGATATGGAGTCAGAACATTTCTAGCCCCCCCCCAACTTCAAATTTATTAAATTCAAAATAAAATACACCCTTATTTGACCCTTATTTGAATGTAAAGTTCACATGTTTACAATTACATGCAATAAAATGATTTTTTTGGTCAATATTACAAGGTGGCTGTAGTAGGTGTAGAAACTCTTAAACTTATCTCATAACAAGGAAAGAACGCAATTTACGCCCTTCTGTTTTAAGATTTGTGTGTGGTACACTGACTCTCGGCTATACTTATAAAATGTTCAGAAAATGTCATGTTTCTAAGTTGATTGTGGTGCCTACAGTTTGTAAACTGACCTTACTAGATTACTTGAAAACATACACAAGTCATTGTTCTTGGCTGGCCAGCTGCGATATGCTATTATGTAATTGAGAGGCAAATTAAGGCAATGTTTGTAATTAATTTTCTATAGGATATTATTTATATTTGGCTATCTTTAGCAGTAGTGTTGGACAAAAAGTAATGTGCTCCTTCCAATTACTTTTGCATGTGTACTTTGTAATCTAGATTAATGATAATAGTGTAATTTACAGATGTAATCACAAGCAATTACTTTTTGCCCAATTCTGTTTAGCAGATGGCTTTCAACCTCCATAGGATTTCTTCTTGGGTGTGCTGATGTATCTGACTCAGACTGCAGCAAACTGAGTTTCTAAATGTCTAAAAGTGGTATAGGTTCTCATCTTGCAGTTGTTGGAATAAACATTTTTTTTCAATTACAAAATTTCACAAGTTAATTATTGGCTAATAGCGGCATCGAGTGCTATGGACGGTATCCCTCTTGCCCTCATACCATGTTTTGCTTCTTTGGCGTAATTTAACATGTTCGACTCCAGTGACACGATAAAATGCCAATGACACATGCATAATAAAATTACCTTAATCCTATGCCACTAGCATAAATCAAGTTCTTACTCCTATGCCCAGTGCATGTACGTTTGTGACGTAACTGATGTGTCGCTGGCATAGGAGTACAATTTTTTCGGTAACTGTCACTGGCATTGGAGTTTGATAAGATCATTCCGAACTACGAAGTATTAGTACTTCGTGGAATTGGTGTCCAGCCAAGATGCTAATAGTTAACGCTCAATTCGGATCGAATCGCAACTGTCTTCGTCGCACTAATAAGAAAACCGGCCAAGTGCGAGTCGGACTCGCGCGCGAAGGGTCCCATACTATTATCAATTTATTATTAAAAAAATACAGTGAAATCAACCTACCTCAAAAACTATAGGAGATAATTTAATCAAACCAAAAATCGTTGATAGAGTTTATTAATGTGCATAACATATTTTTTTTTAAACAAAAATGAGATTTATAAACCTTCATATCATTTTCAAAGACGTTTCTATGAATACCCCACACGCTTATATACAACTAAAAATAATTTTCTATCCCTCAGTTACATGTATGGAGGGCCCCCACCCCAATGGTTTTTTACAATTTAGTATCATAATCCTGTAGCGGTTTATACAACACATATCCTTTTCCTTACCAAATTTCGTTACTGTAGCATTTATAGTTTCCGAGTAAATCGGCTGTGACAGACGGACACCCGGACAGACGGACATGACGAATCTATAAGGGTTCAGTTTTTGCCATTTTGGCTACGGAACCCTAAAAAGTGACAGAGAGAGTAAACTACGATACGCTACGGAGCGTTAGCCATTGGCAACTTGGCTCCGCGCTCAATACGAAACAATAAATAATTATTGATTAATTTATTTAGATGCACCCTCTTCATCTGCGGAATTGAGGACCGTCAGTACAAGGACGAGAAGATCAACTGGTGGGATGATGTGTATGGTTTCGACATGTCTTCCATCCGCAAGGTGGCGATTTCGGAGCCGTTGGTTGACGTCGTTGATGCTAAGCAGGTCAGATCATTTTTCTATAATGTATCCTTGTAACTGTAAATGGCTGGGTTAGCTATATTTTTTTGTTATTATTTG
The DNA here is from genome assembly GCA_025490895.1 of Thaumatotibia leucotreta. Taxonomy (NCBI): domain Eukaryota; kingdom Metazoa; phylum Arthropoda; class Insecta; order Lepidoptera; family Tortricidae; genus Thaumatotibia; species Thaumatotibia leucotreta. The sequence continues at coordinate 11,005 of JALPQI010016721.1, forward strand.
CAACTGTCTTAGCTACGACAGAAGTAGCGACGTTTATTACAGAAAGCACTTCAACATATTTTACTAATGTGATTAGTACCATTATGAAAGTAACTACCTCGAACTAGCTAACCAAGATAAAACAAATTTTGATGATATAAATCAAATCAGCTATCACCGCCGGGCGAGTATCGCCGTGTCTCTTTTTAAACGGTTTTTATTAACTTCACCGCGTATCAACTGTCGTCGATGCTTCAAATCTTGTGATCGATTTTTCGACCACTTCTACTGCACCGAAATCAATAAAATTTGGAACTCTTATCAAGTACCCATGACAATGCAATATTATAATATTTGTATCCTTGTATCCTCAAAGCCTGATGCTGCAGACGTACTGCCTACCTTAACCGAGAGTGTTAGACACGTGAAAATGAAACTGTAGCATGTTTGGCATAATCAAATACTAACAGCCTGATCTTGACTTCCAACTCCTCACTTCTGATGCTGCAGTACTGCCCACAATAACCGCAAGGTTTATCTTTTATCAATATCTTGACTTTAAAGAAGTTCTTTAGATATGACGTATAGTAGGGAGGCAGAAAGATGCAAATTTAATACTAACGTCCAACTCCTCAAATCTGATACTCCAGTGTTACTGCCAGCCACAACCGCTAGGTTTAGCGATATGTAGATTTTGAAGTACTGCTTTAGATATTTGGTAGAAACATACGGATTCAATTATCATGATCATCATCATTATCAGCTGAAAGACGTTCACTCGTGAATATAGCCCTCCCCAAAAGATTGCCTAGTGGGGAGCCTACCAAACTACCCACTGGAGTCCACCTTGTGGGGGGCCTACCCACGCTGCGCCTTCCGGTACGTGACCGCCACTCGAGAACCTTACCGCCCCAATGGCCAGGTTCTGCTGCGGATGGTCACATTTCTAATCGCAGATAGACTCCTAGCATAGGCCTCTCAATTGCCCTTTGGGTGACTTTGAGCCTTCTTATGAGGCCCATTGTAAATGACCACGGTTTAGTACCGTATGTCATTACTGCGGCCCTCCGGCTAATAGACTCATAGGGTCACGGCTAATAGGGCGACAGCGTGAGTGGTTCGCATAGGGCGAGCCGTCGGGCCTGCGGCCCTCCAGCTGATAGACTCACAGCGTGAGTGGTTTGCGTAGGGCGGGCCGTCGGGCCTGCGGCCCTCCAGCTGATAGAGTGACTGCGTGAGTGATTCGAGTAGGGCGAGCCGTCGGGCCTGCGGCCCTCCAGCTGATAGAGTGACAGCGTGAGTGGATAGCGTAGGGAGAGCCGTCGGGCCTGCGGCCCTTCAGCTGATAGACTCACAGCGTGAGTGGTTTGCGTAAGGCGGGCTGTCGGGCCTGCGGCCCTCCAGCTGATAGAATGACTGCGTGAGTGATTCACGTAGGGCGAGCCGTCGGGCCTGCGGCCCTCCAGCTGATAGAGTGACAGCGTGAGTGGAGCGCGTAGGGAGAGCCGTCGGGCCTGCGGCCCTCCAGCTGATAGACTCACAGCGTGAGTGGTTTACGTAGGGTGGGCCGTCGGGCCTGCGGCCCTCCAGCTGATAGAGTGACAGCGTGAGTGGATCGCGTAGGGAGAGCCGTCGGGCCTGCGGCCCTCCAGCTGATAGACTCACAGCGTGAGTGGTTTACGTAGGGTGGGCCGTCGGGCCTGCGGCCCTCCAGCTGATAGAGTGACAGCGTGAGTGATTCGCGTAGGGCAAGCCGTCGGGCCTGCGGCCCTCCAGCTGGTAGAGTGACAGCGTGAGTGAATCGCGTAGGGCAATCCGTCGAGCCTGCGGCCTTCCAGCTGATAGAGTGACAGCGTAAGTGGATCGCGTAGGGTAGGGCGAGCCGTTGGGCCTTCGGCCCTCCAGCTGATAGAGTGACAACATGAGTGAATCGCGTAGGGCGAGCCGACGGGCCTGCGGCCCTCCAGCTGATAGAGTGACAACGTGAGTGGATCGCGTAGGGAAAGCTGTCGGGCTTGTGGCCTTCCTGCTGAAAGAGTGACAGCGTGAATGAATCCCGTAGGGCGAGCCGTCGGGCCTGCTGCCCTCCAGCTGGTAGAATGACAGCGTGAGTAGATCGCGTAGCGCGATCCGTCGGGCCTGCGGCCCTCCAGCTGATAGACTCACAGCGTGAGTGGATCTCGTAGGGCGAGCCGTCGGGCCTGCGGCCCTCCAGCTGATAGAGTGACAGCGTGAGTGAATCGCGTAGGGCGAGCCGTCGGGCCTGCGGCCTTCCAGCTGATAGAGTGACACCGTGAATGGGTCGCATAGGGCGAGCCTTTGGGCCTGCGGCCCTTCAGCTGATAGAGTGACAGTGTGAGTGATTCGCGTAGGGCGAGAGCCGTTGGACCTGCAGTCTTCCGGTTGATGAGACTGAAAGTATGAGTATACCCCTCAGGATCGCGTAGGGCGTGCCGTCGGGCCTGCGGCCCTCCGGTTGATAGGCTGACAGCGCAGGTGGTTTGCGTAGGGCGTGCACTCGGACCTACGGTCCTCCAGTTGATACACAGAGAGTGTGAATCTCTCGGATACACGTAGTGCGTGCCATAGTGCCGTCGGGCCTATGGCCCTCCGGTTGAAAGATTGTATGGATTGACCCTTAAAGGCCTCGGTTCGCGTCGGACTTTGCGTCAGACTTCCGGTTGGTCGACTGAAAGAACGAGTTTATATTTTATAATCTCGAAATTTGACTTGTATAATGGGCACAATATAAAATCTTAAACTTGATTTTCTCAGTAAACCAAATAGATTGATATATTCCTTATTGTCAGATCTCTGTTATCTGAGGTACACTTATTATTGTCTGAATAACACGTCCATTTGAGACACTTCGGGCATTCAAGTTTACATTAACCACGCCCAGCCTTTGGTTTTCATTTGTCGATCGAGATATTTAACAACATTTTTAGTGTCGGATTTCTAAAAATATCTATTCAGCCGGGATTCGCCTCCCGTTACACATAAAATAATGTCCATTAAGTTTACATATGTGTCGTGATTCGTGATGAAAGCGCGAGAGTATAAGCGCTACTTAGCATGCATAATTTGTATTACATATTATAAACAACATCTTTGATCTAGAATAAGTAGGTATAGTATCGGAAATTATCTTAACAATTGCACTAAAAACTTGAAAATAAAGTAAGTAAAAAAAGTTTTAAGTTAAACGGTTTTTATTGCACCAAAAACTAGAAAATAAAAAATTATTGTATCTAACCGTAGATGCTACTTTCTGTAAATTACTCACTGTGTCTTCCCAAGTCGGATGCTGAAAGCCACGTTTAGCACCTATGTCAGTGGATTAAGCGTTACCTAATTGGAAACTTTTACCAAGCTAAAATAAAAACGTGGGGCGTTATTATAAAGAAACGTACAAGTTCAAAATATGTAATTGTAGCTTTAATTTTACAATTAATCATCCATCTGTTCCATCACTTCTACAGAGGTAAATAGCTTTTATCAAGGCCAGAACAAAACTTATCACACTATTCCTGTCTTGATTTCTATGTGTGTTCTAAAATAACCATAGTGACTTAATCACAATTGCGTACGCCCCACGTTTTTATTTTAGTTTGGTAAAAGTTTCCGATTAGGTAACGCTTAATCCACTGACATAGGTGCTAAACGTGGCTTTCAGCATCCGACTTGGGAAGACACAGTGAGTAATTTACAGAAAGTAGCATCTACGGTTAGATACAATAAATTTTTATTTTCTAGTTTTTGGTGCAATAAAAACCGTTTAACTTAAAACTTTTTTTACTTACTTTATATTTACACAGGAGTGCGTATCTTTCGTTCGTGCTTATAGCCGATAGTTCAAAGCTTAGTAGCTCGCGGTGAGACCAGTGCCTAAGTGGTGGTTCTTTGTGTTGTGACTTCGTAATCTGCGTAAAGGCGTCGCTCCATTACGGGTGATTCTAAAATATTGAATGTTGTTTTTTATAAGTGAACGTCTATATGTATATTCATTCTTGTACTTGCAGGTAGTGACGAATTCGTGTCTGCTGAAAGAAATTGATCTTTATACAGTCAAGAAAGAAGATCTCAACTTTGAATCTAAATTCCATCTACAAGTAAGTATATTGAAACTGTCTTATTACATGTCTGTTTTATGTTTACCGAGAAATGATAAATGTGATTTGTTTGATTTTAAAGAAGGAAGCTAAATGATTTGTTAGTTTAAACACGTTAAATTTTATTTTAGTTACAATACTTTTGAAAAACTAAGTTACATTAATTTTAAATAGAACAGGAGAAACTGTGACTTTACTATTTGTTGTTTTGCTTCATTGCACTGGGGTAGTCAGGGTAATCTAGTTTGCTAAAATTGTAAAATGTTAATAGAAACGTAACAAACTAAACTGAATTAGTTTATTACATTAATCAGTTTCAAAATAGAATTGAACTATGGTGTGTCCTGAAATCTTACAAGCTGAACTATGATTTAGAAATACTAGCATTAGCTGCCTCATCTAAATAGTTGTACTATTTTCGTGTTTTTGTATAATATATCCATATGTGGGCGTTTTAGTAGACATGTACCCACTACGTACATAAAGATGGAATTAACTTGTATTTTTATACGATTTATATGACTTTAGCGTCCTTATTACTTACCCATAGTAAGCTTATGAAATTACCAGTAACAACCCATCACTAGGTGTAACAATAGTACATTACATCAGAGGCCAGGAAAATGAGGATTTCCGGCCAAGTTAGTATATACAGCCGAGCGAGCGTGCTAGCGAGGCCGGGAATTTATAGTGCTTTTCTCAATCATACAAAAAAAAAACTATGTTGTCGAAATTAAAAAAAAAAGTAACTTTACAGGCCTGAAAAGTGTTCTGAAATTCCATTTCCATCCCAGTGAGTTACTACGCCCTAAAAGCGATACTTCCGAGTCTATTTTATGGAAGGTAAAGACAATATCGTCGGTTGACAAGCAAAACTCACTAAGTAACAAATACCTACTTGAAATAAAGCTCGTATCCCAGTTCTGATTCAATCATGAGTATCATGACATAAGAGTTTGCTAAGAGTAGTGACAGTTTTTATTGTGAGTTTTGCTTGTCAGCCGACGATATTTCATTGCATGTTTGTAACAACATGTTTGTCCGTGCAGGTCCGCCGCAACGACTTCATCCAGGCGCTGGTGACGTTCTTCAACGTGGAATTCACGAAGTCCCACAAGCGGCTCGGGTTCAGCACGGCCCCTGAAGCGCCCTACACGCATTGGAAGCAGACCGTCTTCTACTTCGACGAGTACATGACTGTAAGTCTACCTTGCCTGTTAGATGCGATCACACGCTCGTCTGGTGCACTTTCGACCTTTCTCAACTAAAACATATAGAACTAACACAGGATATCATAGCGTAATACCCATTATTTGTAAGAACCACAATTTAATATTTCAAAAGGATAAGATAGATATTATTGAACATGTCAAAATTCCAGTATAAGAAATATTTGCACACTCAAAAGTTATAAGGTACTTAAACCAATACTATTGTCATTTTTTTTATTTTCCACACTGAGAATGAGCGTAAATTTTGTGTTTAATCACACAACATTTACGCTCATTCACACTTAGATTAATTATTTTAAGTTATAAGCATACTTGTATTTTGTCAAATTGAAATGCATGTTGAGTTTGCCTATAATTGGGTGAATACTTTAGCAATTGTATTTTAGGAGCATTCCATGAAAACATGTCGTAAGCGACACTGTCTTATCAATACTGAAAAATTAATTTAGTAAGCTGAGTTACGGCATAATAATAACATATCAAGGCTTTAAGATTGACAGTGTTTCCTAACAGCTAGCATATTTTATTAGGGTAGCTACCATAGTGAGTCGTAAGCGACAAAAGTAGATGTTTTCATGGAATGCTCCTTTATATCAATGTTAATTTATGTATGTTCTGGTATTGCACCTGTTGGCGAACCTTATATAAATAAAAAAAAAAGATGTCCATCGGTAGACCTTATGTCTTTTGTAATAAGGCCCAACTCCAGCGATCGCCTTCAGCTCGTCTCCCTAGGCGCACGAGCAAAGGAATCAGACCGTTGTTTACTTCGAATATACAGTATATACAGGGTGGTCCAAACCTTGACGTCAAAAATTTTTTTTTAGGTTCCCTACGTCATGGGCTATCAGAATATACCCCATGTATGTTAGCCGATTTTTTGTAGTTTTCGAGTTATGAATTTTTGAAATTTTTTTTTTGAGAAATTCTGGAATGTAGAAATTTATTGATAAAAAAAAAACTATTGGGTTTTTTTAATATTTTCTTTTTGTAATAGTATTACTACAAATAAAGCATTTACTGACAAAAAAATTAGCGTCCTCACTTTGATACAAGTAGGATAAAAATACCAAATTCAAAATTTTACGTTAAAAATGCATCAAAATAGCATTAATGTACGTAAATAAAAAAAATAAAACATATCCCAAGGATTTTTGGTAATGTAAAGACTGCCCTAGACCTTGAACCTTCGTAAAAGCAAAAAAAAAGTGATACTTAATAATGAGGATTTTTCGGAGCAGTCGGTCAAATAAATTTAAAAAAGCTTAAAATTTTAAAGTAGTAAAAAATGACTTGAATAACTACACAAATTGAGTTTTTATGGTATTTTTTTTAACTTTGTTTATTGATAAGAACAAAAAACAGACGAAATTTCACTTTATTTTTAAATTAAAAATTTAGAAGTTTTTTTTTAAGTTTATTTAACCGACTACTCCGAAAAATCCTCATTATTAAGTATCACTTTTTTTTGCTTTTACGAAGGTTTAAGGTCTAGGGCAGTCTTTACATTACCAAAAATCCTTGGGATAAGTTTTATTTTTTTTATTTACGTACATTAATGCTATTTTGATGCGTTTTTAGCGTAAAATTTTGAATTTGGTATTTTTTATCCTACTTGTATCAAAGTGAAGACGCTCATTTTTTTGTCAGTAAATGCTTTATTTGTAGTAATACTTTTACAAGAAGAAACTAGTTAAAAAACCCAACAGTTTTTTATTTGTAAATAAATGTCTTCATTCCAGAATTTGTCAAAAAAAAAATTCAAAAATTCATAACTCGAAAACTACAAAAAATCGGCTAACATACATGGGGTATATTCTGATAGCTCATGACGTGAGGAATCTAAAAAAAATTTTTTGACGTCAAGGTTTGGACCACCCTGTATATGCTAAACTGGTCCGACACAATCAAAAGGACAGTCAATAAAAAATGTGGTCTTATTTTCGACTTTGCATAAAGCCCACATTTTTTGTTGACTGTCCTTTTGATTGTGTCGGACCAGTTTAGCACATTAGGGAAAAAGTATCTTGCGCCGACATAAACGGGGTGTCTATCACGCCGCGACATACTGTCACACCACACCGTGTACTATGCCTATGGTAGCCATTTTTGTATTATGTAATCATTTATGTATTAAACACGTTCAGCAGCAGTACCAATACGATAAATGTAATTATAAACATACACCGTGTTTTTATTGATTTCCGTTAAATTGAAGGGAAGCTTATTTAGGTCAAAAATAATCAATTTCCGTAAGAAACTAGTACCTTAACTCTTACTGTTATTGAGTTATTGAAAAAATAAGTTTAATTACTGAACAAGTGTATTGCAACCTTTATTACATCCTAATGCTACTTATGTTGACATGTGCCGTCAGTCACCTGAGATCTTATTCTTAAGGTTCTCTCACACTTGCCATTTCAATTGTTGTTATGTATGAAAACGAAAAAATATTTTTTTTACGAAATTAACAAAAGCCGATATACCAGGCAACTTCTATTAATGTACCAAGTAACCTGTCCAATTTAACGGAAATCAATAAAAACACGGTGAATTCTAACTCAAAACATGAAATAAATCTGTAGTGTTCTTCACGAGATACTGACGCACTACACGCTTATTAGCTGTGTTCTGCTGTTGAAACGAAATGAAAAATTCGAAAATATTTCAACTAGAATGTTCTCGTACCCAGGTAAAGAAGCAAGAAGAGATAACCGGCACGTTCTCAATGCGGCAGAACGCGCGCAACAACCGCGACCTCGACTTCGAGATCGAGATCGACTTCAAGGGTGAACTCTGCCAGGTGCAAGAGAAGAACCACTATCGGATGCGCTGAGCGGCCGGCCTGAGGGTTTCTGTACGTGTAGCTTTTATTTTTACATTTTTTCACTGGACGTTTATTTGTATAATGGGACTGAGGCCAGGGCCACATCAGTGAAGGTGCATATTTTGATACAGTTTTGGCTATGTCTCAGACGTTATAGATAAATTAACGAGAGCATGGAATTGCATATGTAGTGGTATTGCGTATTTACAATGTATTGTGTGCTATTGTGTGTGTTTTATCGACTCATGTATTGGCATTATTCGACTAATAGTAAAACTAATTGTAAAGACACAAGGTTCACCTTAAAAGTGTTGCTTTAGTAATACCACTACGAATGCAATTCCAAGCTCTAGGTAATTCATCTATACATACTATTTCTCTGGAGTTACATCGAATTTGGGCTTATACATGTATTTTCGGTTCAATTGTCAATCTAAACATTGAATAGTTTGAAAGTTGTCGACGAATTAGTCAAAAAGTTTTTTTTTAAGGAACCTTTGTCTGAAAAAACATGTCAGCTCCGTTAGGCCTCTCCATAGTCAAAAAGTTGTTTTGCCAAAGTATCAAATTAGAATTATTTGGCCTTTATACTTTAACTTGCAAAGAGACAAGAAATAGGGCCTTCCATCAAAGGCTGTTTTTTTTTTTTCAAAATAAACATATATGCCAAAATGTTGTTGCACATCCTTTGCTAGCCATTGGCGGTTTTGGGTGTTAGGTATCCTCATTTTAATAAAATTCAACAAACTTCACTTTTCTAAACAGACTCTTCATTTTAACAAGGGTTAACAAAAAACTAAAGCTACATTGACAAAAACGAATGTACATGTCCCAGTGTTCTACCGTCTTATTTTTGAAATAAGCTAAGTGATCTATTATAAGTATTTGGAGCATACATGCCAAACGTTTGTAGCTATTGTACTCTAAGTAATTGGAACATGCTTGGTATTCCCAGCATACCATCTGGTTATTTGATACTTAATACTTACTTAACAGACTTGAAGAATGAGGTGTTATTCAATCATAACCCAAGTGTTCAGTTGTTTGGAAATCGCTAGCATAGATTTTGGTAAAATTATTTCTTATTTGCGTTCAAGATTATAGCAACGGTACACATTTTGATTTGTTTATGTTATCTGTGGTCTGCAGCAAAACCATTCCGCGTTTTTGCTTGACTCAATCGCTGTTTTGTAAATTATCGTATATTTCAAGAAGTTTTTCCTTCAAAATGGCAGCCACGGCCAACCCACGTTCAGAAATTACTCTTGAAGAGTTAGCTAAGATTAAGGAGGAAGAATTCAGCACGGGGCCTCTGTCTGTGCTCACACAATCTGTAAAAAACAACACTCAAGTTCTGTTCATCTGCCGGAACAACAAAAAACTGTTGGGCCGTGTCAAGCGTTTAACCGGCATTGTAGCATTAAAAAAACCGGATACTGCGTCGATGTTAGCATGTCGTTCTATTTAGTATTTCCTAATGAAAATGATTTGATAGCCTCATTCTTCAAGTAATTATTCTTAGTCCATTTATACTGAAATTGCTTTGTCAAAAATTTTCATGGATTGATCGTTCTTACCAAAAAAATAATACCACAGAATTCGCTATAGTTTTTTCCTATAAGCATTAAACATAAAGATCATGGTTTCATGAAAACAGTTTGATTTAATTGTATCGGGAGTATTTTGTTCATCCACTTTTTCTTAAGGCTTTAAAAATTGACATAAAACTGAAGAGTTAAGATAAAATAGATGATAAAATGTTTTGTATCCCTTCGTTGTGGTCTGTCCAAAAAGTAGTACTGGTAAATAAACCTTGAAAAATAACATTGGTAACAGACATCATTTCTGGTCGTCTCCATAGAGTGAGGGGTATAGAAACAAAATCTTGATGATAAAAGGAAACTTGTATGTTTAATGCTTATGGGATGTCTCATAATAACACTGACCTCATGGTGTTATTTTTATTTTCCTAACCTTTTTTACCATTAAGGTCCCTGTATGTTTAGAAGTAAGTTCACACTAGTATGTATGAGAAACTCCTGGCTTAGGTTTTACTAGAAGACGATGGATTCCTTTAGGTGTATACTAAATTGAGGGTTCATATGACAGATCCTATTATATTCAGATGACAGGAGCAACAATGTAATAGCTCATTTGTAAATTATAATGTTGTTAACTTGTGGTGGCCTAAAACTGTTTCATAGAGTAACGCCTCGTCATATCCTGTCTTTATATGATTATTTAGCCTATTATTAATTAGTTGTGAATATTACTTCCGGTGGTCGAAATAACCTAACTTAGAGCTGGATAGTTTTCTTGTATATGCCAGTGTCATGTATTATTCTTATGTAGTCACTGTGTCAAATGTATAATTTCGAGGAAATAGATCTTGCGATGAAAAACTACTGTTTAAGGTCGAAGCTTATGTATTAGATACAGTGAAATGAACTCGATTGATTGTTAGTATGCAGTTTTGGCAAAACAATTATGCAGCTTTACCATGTCTGTTTGTCATTTAAATTCATGGTTTTACATAGAAAAGAAAATAAATGATGTTCTTGTGATTTTAATACAATTAACTATAATGGTAGACATTTAATTGTATTGCATGTGTATTTTTTCATTTCAAATCAGCATTGTAATGGTTCAGAGTGAATTCTAATATCCGTAGATAGATTTCGCATGTTCGTAACTTGGTGACCGATATCGTATGTGTATTATTTTCTAATAGGAGTATTGTACGCGATTTACTGTGATAGTTCTGGTAATATGCCTAGTAACTGAGATTCTCAAACCCAAGCGAATTTTGACTCTCGTTATAACGATTTAATGTTGAATTTTGATAGCCGACTGTGTCGGATTTTCTACAACAGTGCGTAGTACCGGTGGTACTATTAATTTTAGAGGTGCATAAATGAATAAGCCAATTTTTGTAGTTTTATTTGTTTTTATTACATACTTATCTTATAATCTTATCCCTAAGGCCAGCCTTACACCTGTAACTTCTTACGTAAGTAAGAGGGACAAGGCTGTACGGAGGGCGTTGGGAAGGATGTGAATCAAACGAATATTGAGCTCTAACTGAACTGTATTTGGTCCGAGCACGGTTATATAGAGTACATAAGGTTGAGTATACAATGGATATATCTTACCACTACACCTTCCATGGGGAAGGTAAAAAAAAATGAAATACAATTCATTTTTTTTTTATATACCTAAGTCTTAAGTGTTTATTAATAAAATTATATTTGATTAATGTAATTTTCCTTACAATTGGCTACGGTACATTTTCGTACGATTTTTGTGTATAACATCAAGTTTTCCATCTTTCATTATCTGAACATTTGGAGAAACATCTTTTACTACTTTAAATGGTCCGGAATACAGCGCATCCAATTTTGTACCTGTTTCATTTTTTACTAGTACTAAATCACCTGTGTTATATTTTATAGGGTTTACATATGAATCATACTTTATCTTTCTTATACTCTTACTTAAAAGTAGGTTATCCCGTGCTTCTTTTTGTGACAACTGTAAACGGTACTTTAATTCGCAGGGATAATTGTCAAAATTATAAAGGGGATCAACGTTTGTTGTAAGGTTACTAGGAAGTGAACATATTTTTCCAAAAACTAATTCGTAAGGGGTAAACTTCGTTTCAGAGTGTACTGCTGTATTATAGGCAAAACACCAGAAGGGCAGCCACTGGCTCCAAGTTTCTGGGTGGTTTTCGGTTTGTATCCTGAGAAAAGACTTCAAATGTTTATGTGTTACCTCAAGAGCGCCAATGGACTGGTGGTGGTATGCTGTCGAGGACAACTTCTTGATCTGTAACAACTTACATGTTTCCTGGAATATAGTCGACATGAATTCTTGACCTCGGTCTGTAGCTATTTCCTTTGGTACTCCGTATCTAAGAATAAAATTACAAACTAGAGCTTTTGCAACTTCTGCTGCCTGTTTTGTGTATAAAGGAATTGCCTCGATATATTTCGTGAGTTCGCATTGAAGTGTCAGTATATATGAGTACCTGCTATCGTCCGTTTCTAAGGGTCCCACTAAATCGAGGTAAACTTTTTGAAAAGATGTTTCAGCTGTAGTAGTCAGTGACATGGGTTCTTTTACTGGCAATGAATACTTATTACGTTGACATTTATCACACTTGGCTACGAATTTTTTTACGTCGTTATCAATGCCAGGCCAGTAATAATATTTTTTGATATTATTAATCATTCTTTTTATGCCCGCGTGACCACTACTGGGCAAAAGGTGGAAATCATTGATAATGACACGTTTATCATCTTTATCGTTTACCTTTGTTATACTATTTAGGATACATAGCCTAGGGCCTGAGTTATTTTTGTTTTGTTTCATTTGCTCTGCGAGTTTTTTAATAAAAATATCGTTGTCATTATTCCTTATTATACATAATTGACTTATATTTTCTTTCATACACATTTCATTTAACTCCTTCACAAACTCAGCTCGTGTTATTTGCGATGAAGAGTTAAAGTGTTTTATATAAATGGTTTTATTATGGTGAACATAACATAATGTTTTACTTTCATTGGTAATTATACCTTTCTTTCTCATATTTTCTATACCTATAGCGTCACTGAACTCTAACTCCACTGACTGTTTTGGCTTAAAGTGTGTACTTACTACTTTTTGATTCGTGCTATCAGGCCCATTAGTGGTGTGTACTATATCTGACGGTGGACGCATGTTTGCCAACTTACGTGCCTGTGCCCTTGTCATGACGTGAATGTCATGAAGTTCCTTTAATTGTTCGGATGTTAATGTAATACGAGACAACGCGTCCGCAGCCCCATTGTTTGTGCCCTTTACATATTCTACTTCAAAGTCGTATTCTTCTAAAACCATTCTGAATTTCATTAATCTACTAGATGGGTCTCTTAAATTGAAAAGATAGATTAACGGTTTATGGTCTGTTTTTATTTTGAAAGCTCGCCCGTATAAATATGGACGGAAGTGTTTTACTGCCCATACTATGGCCAAAAGTTCTTTTTCTATAACTGGATAGTTCTTTTCTGCTGGATTTAAGGTCCTACTTGCAAAAGCTACTGGACGTCCGTTTTTGTTTGATAATATAGCTCCGATCGCTTTATTAGAAGCATCGGTTTGCACTATAAATTTATTTTCTTCCGTTAAATTTGGGTAATCAAGGACAGGTGGAGTTACAATATGTTCTTTCAATAATTCAAATGATTTCTGACATTCATCATTCCAAATGAATGGTGTATTTTTCTTACATAGTGCATTTAATGGCTGTGCTATGGCTGCAAAATTATTAATAAATTTCCTGTAATAGTTAGTGAACGCAACAAATCTCTTAACTTCTTCTGTATTTTGTGGGCGCGGATAATTTTTTACGGCATCTATTTTTCCCGGATCTGGTAATATTCCTTCGTTTGAAATAACATGGCCTAGGTAAAGAATTTTCTTTTTTAGAAAATCACATTTTACTGGATTCAATTTCAATTTAACTTTTCGCAATCTCTCGAACACACTCTGTAAATTTTTGTTATGACTTTCTAAATTTTTCCCAAATATTATTAAATCATCGAGGTAAATTAAACATTTTTCATAGTTAAGGCCGGCTAAAGCGATGTTCATCATACGCGAGAAGGAACTGGGGCTCGATTTTAGTCCTTGTGGCATACGAGTCATTTGATACTCTCCTGAGGCAAAAGCTGTCAGCTTTCTACTATTTTTCTCAAGATCAACGTTGTAGTAACCCTGATAGAGATCTAAATGGGTGAAGTATATGCTACCAGATAATGATTCCAATATTTCAGTAATATTTGGGAGTGGAAATTTGTCATCTTCAATGGAATTATTCAGTTTTCTGTAGTCTATTACTAGACGCCATTGTTTTTTACCGTTTTCGTCCAATTTCTTAGGGACTAATAATATTGGGCTAGACCATTCGCTTTTACTGGGTTCTATTATACCTTCTTCAAGCATTTTATCTAATTGACGCCTAACTTCTGCTCTTTGAGAGAAGGGTAACCTATAAGGTTTTGTGAATATTGGTTGAGTATTTGGTTTCAAAGTAATGGAATGTTGATATATATCTGTAGTAGTTAGAGAGTCCCCAGGTAAATGAAAAATATCCGCGTATTTTGCACATACACTTTCGATTGTCAATTGTTCTTCTTTATTAAGGTGTCCTAGATTTAGCTTTGCAAACAAATGTTTAACTCTATCAGCATTTTTTGTGACATTATCAAAAGCGCATAGATTGTAGCCATTAAGGTTGTGAATTACGGGTTTTATGCTTTCCAATGACACATCAGTATCAGTGACATTTAATATTCTTATGGGTATCACTCCATTGACGGGTGCCGCGATTGAGTTTGCTACGTATATGCCTTCTTGTATTGTGTCTGAACATACTACACAATCTTCGTTAAAGTCTGTTTCTACATAGTGTACTGATTCGCATCTTTTGGGAATATTGATGGCTTTATTACAGACTGTCGTTATAGGTATAGAAATAGTTGTATCTGCATTTATTTTCAATGTTAATTTGTTATGTTCGAAATCTATATTAGCTTTATACTTCCTTAGGAAGTCGCGTCCTAATATGCCGTCCGACTCCACCGGCAATGTTCTAAATACGTGGAACTTATGTTGCACGTCCCTATCTCCCAAATTGAGGGTAAGGTAGACATATCCTAGCGATCCTATCTTTCCACCGACTCCATTTATGACTATGCTCTCAGCGTGGATTGGAATTTTGTATTTAGCTACATGTCTATATTTGATAGCCGACAACGATGCTCCCGAATCCGCTAAATAAGATGTTGACGAAAGGTGTACGTAACAGTCGCTGTCAGTGGCTAAAATGGTATGTTCCGGTTTAGTCACGAAAAAACTGGTTTGGGACTTCCGGCACGGGGCTCGCATCGTCCAAGTTATCATTCGCTGGTTCAGTCATAATGTTAAGATCATGTTGAGGACGCGTGCCTTGATAGCGTCGAGTATACGTACCTCTGTTTGGGCGGGTCCGCACGTCCTGGGTTCGTGACGTAGAAGGCTGTGGCTGCTGTTGCCAATCACGACTTTGATTTGAATATTCGTGGCTGCGGCCTCTGAATCCGGAGGCAACCCTGTGGCTACCTCCCCGGAATCCCCTGTATCCGTTCCTATTACCCCTGCTTGGATAGAAATAGCTATTTTTATACATACCCATTATTTCTCCCGATGTAACCGGGGTGGCCATTTCTTCGTCTTGAGCGCCCTGAATCGCGTCCTTTAGGGAGGTATAATTCCTTGCTGAAATTATTGTACTTAATCTACGGTTCCGTAAGCCGTCGGCAAATTGTTTAATTGCATATTTTTCATTAATTGGCTTTAAAATATCATAACACTTCGTGTTCCCATCGGCTTGCGTAACCGTAAGGTCAACAAATAAGTTTGTCAACTCCTTCCCGTAATCTGAAACCGATAAATCATTTTGTCTAATATTTTGCATCTTACTCTGGATAGCCGTGGCTGCCTTTTTTGGTAATAATTCTGCCCTCATATCCGAAATCAAAGTTTGTATGGTGTCATATTTAGTTTTCATTTTAAGTTTAGCAGCCTGCGACAATCTGCTCTTTAAAACGAAGTTTATTAAGTTTTGTTTACATCCAGAGTTAGCGAGAATAGAATCATAATATTCAATATTGTCTATTAATTGCTTAGTAGCATTTTCTTCGTCTGTCATGCATGGCAGAAGGCTCAAGGCCGTTTTTAAATCGAACGTCGACATGGTTAAATTATTTATCTCGCTCACTCTGTTTGTGGGAATATCTTTACATAAGTTTAATATCTCCTCATATAATGATAATATTTTCTCGTTAAACTCCTCCAAAACAGGTAATTCTTTCACACTTATACTCCCTGAAGTAATTTTAGCGTC
Organism: Thaumatotibia leucotreta; assembly: GCA_025490895.1. Lineage (NCBI taxonomy): Eukaryota > Metazoa > Arthropoda > Insecta > Lepidoptera > Tortricidae > Thaumatotibia > Thaumatotibia leucotreta. The sequence continues at coordinate 27,085 of JALPQI010016721.1, forward strand.
AATATCTAATAAACAAGTAGTATACCGCTCATATATCGCTTGGGCTTCATTCGTTTTTATTTTTAAGATTTGACCAGTCCTCCTGGATGGTCCTATTTTAATTAGGTACGTCCTTACGTCCTTCAATTCGTTAAACAATGATTCTAAAACACTTGCCATAAATATATGACCGATATAATACTTATGAATCGAATGGTCTATAGTTGAAATACATTTAAAATTACGCTATATTCCCATCGGAATTAGTTATAAGTAACTTACTATATAATCTACTTACAGTTTTTATGTTGCACTTTCATATTAACCTTTAGCATTATCACTTCACTTTACGGAATTCGACTGCAATTAAATTTATTTAACTCGCGAATTTGATCAAAGTTCATCAAACGTTGAACACTAAATGAATCATTCGGTATACCATATACGGATGCGCGGCAAACATTGGGCACGAGTGGTGTCGTATGGCGGCGCGTGCACTGTACCTACTCTCGTGATTGCAAGTTCAATGCTCCATGCCAAATAAAACACGTAGGCTTTTAAATTTTGTTCCAAATTATCAGATGCCGATATTCTCATCAACTTAACATAAATCACTGTTATACCCCTGGCACTCTTGGGTATAGTTTTGGCTGGGCGCCGTCACTGCCTGCGAGGTCCGCTGGTGCTCGACGAAATACTGATCTCCGTAAGGTATCACGATGAATTTCTCGCGTTATCCATCCCACATGGCACCTTCGATACAACTTGACAATGAAGTAGAGTAAACCCAAAATTATTGATAACACTATTATAGATAGCAATATGTTGGTTGTTGTAACGTGGAACTTCAGTTCTTCAACGGAGGCGTTGTTACTGCCTCCCGCGGAGTTTTGCACCACTATTGTTTCTTCTGACTTGGACTGCTGCTTTCCCATTTTGCTGGTATATTTTCTGAACGCACACACACGTCTGCCACTTTAAGATTACAAAACTGGATTTGACTCATCGTTACTTTGCAAGTGATCTATGTATCCGCCTATAGATGGAAAACGGTCTCAAATCCGTATTAGGTACGACGCGTGGACCAGAGGGGTCGACAAACTGTCACAGTCGCCATGTACGGAGGGCGTTGGGAAGGATGTGAATCAAACGAATATTGAGCTCTAACTGAACTGTATTTGGTCCGAGCACGGTTATATAGAGTACATAAGGTTGAGTATACAATGGATATATCTTACCACTACAAGGCTATACTAAGGAATGAGATAGTGATATTCACCTCTCATTCCTTAGTATAGCTCCGTCCCTATAACTTTCGTAAGTACTTACAGGTGTAAGAGCGCTCTAATATAGAAGGTTTCACTCACGATGATATGACGCACGGGATATCGGATTTGTCAAAAATAACCTGTAATGATATGACAATACGAACCAAGCCACGTGTCTTCGTGAATGAATCGATCTATCTGTATTACATAACGTCAGTTGACAACAAAAACTCGGTACGTCACCAGATTATATTTGTTCTACCCGTCGACTGTAAAGTTTGAATTGAATGACGTACACAAAATTATAATTTATATAATCATTTTCATGTATATTAACATGGAGTTTGCGAATTAATTTGTCAATATGCGTGCCAGCAAAATAGACATCAACGAGCGGTCACCTCAGGATCTGCACTTCGTTTCAGCGAATTTATTTCATTATTTAGATTTGTTCACTTATTTTTATTGACTCGTATAAAAAGTAATGTACACAATATTGTTATACATTTATAATTAAGGTATCTCGTACCTTACTTTGGGTGCTTAAACACTACTCAACTGAAAGGCTCTCTATTGTAACACGATGGTGTAAAATACTATTTTCAATTGAGTTTGAGTTAATATTACAGGTGATATTCATTTGTTTCAATACAATCAATAAAATTTTGAATTGTCAATAGTGAGTTTTCGTTGTCAAGTGGAAGATAAATAAATTGACTTATAATATCATACTAAATCCTCCAATAAAAGGTAGATTATAAAATAATTATTTTCACAAATCAGAATTTAAAATTAAAACGATTAAATAGAAGAATAAAAATAGTTCTTTTGCAGACGTTTCACCTACATTTTTTTCCATTGGATTGCTTGATTTTGAATCAAGGATTAGGTGATCACGGCAGAAAATGTGCACTTTTCTTTTAGGTTAGAAAGTTGTTCACTAGATAACACGACTAAGGATAAACGGACATGTATTGAACTTAAAATAATGGTGCCGAAGAAAAATAAAAATCAAACAGTACAACTATGTCAAGTTTTAGCGAATTCCGCAACCTGACTCCATTTTTGCTGCCAGCTTGGCGTGAAATGCTCCACATGTCACGATCACAGAACTGTTCGTTCTGTGCTCAGGATTATCAGGGACTGAAGGGAGTGTTCCAAGGCTAAGTTTATCCAATGATAGACACGGACAAAATTAAAATAAAAAATGACATATTTTTTACATCAAACAGTACCCCAGGGTCGTGTTTTATAAAGTTACATTTTACAATTTCGCTGTTTGCGTCTATAACGCACGCACATATTGGCTAGAAAGAGAGGCAAACAACAAAATTATAAATTGTAACTTTATAAAACGCGACCCAGGTGTGAGGATTACAGTTCTGTGGTCACGATTACCCCCGGGTTATTCCCGAATTAAAGGACCCTCCAAAGCTAAATTTATCCAACGACAGCCACGACGGCCGGGGCACTGGCTCCAGCACTCTTCACGTCCACGCAGCAGCAGCTGGAGATGAGGTTGTACTCCTGGCACGAGTTCGCGTACAGGTACTTGCAGTCGGCTTTGCGGCAGTTGAGGCTGACTGTGGAGTGATACAAGTGTTAATATGAATAAATAAATATTTTGGGACATCTTACACAAATCGACTTAGTTCCACGGTAAGTTCAATTAAGGCTTGTGATGTGGGTAGCAAGCGACGATTTACATAATAGATAGATACATATAGATACTTAATTACATAGACAGCCATGACCAAGGAACAAATATTTGTGATAAATAAATACACAAATAATGCCCTCGCCGGGATTCGAACCCGGAATCTCCAGCTTCGTAGGCAGGGTCACTACCAACTAGGCTACGGAGGCTGACGAAATATGAGCAATAAGGGCCTTCGCTAGCTTACGCGGACGCCCGCCTTGTGCGCACGCTCTTGGGTCCTGCTCCGGACACCCGCCGCGGGCCAGCGAGTCCGCGACGGGTGCACGCCTAAAGCCCAGGATGCTTAGCCAAGTTGCCAATCGCTAGCGCTTAGTAGCGTATCGTAGTTTTCCCTCTCTGCCACTCTTTCATATTAGTACGACAAAGACAGTTAGCTGCCTTTCGTTTACGATTGACGATTAAGCGCTAGCGATTGGCAACTTGTCTAAGCACCCTGCTTTTTCTGGCCAGCGACCGGCGACCGACGCGTGTCCGCCGCCGACGACGTTCGAATGTTTTGTTCGCCGGCCGCCGGTCAGAAAAACCAGGGCCTTACTTAGCGCTGAATTCAAGAAACAAGTCTGCGAGCGTGTACCCTCCGCGTCCGTACGCCGCGCGCGTACTTCACACGCGCCCGCGCCAGTTAGCGGTGTCTATACAATTTCTTTGAGGCGGGCGTCCGTTGCGGGTAATCCGCGTAAGCCTACGTACGCGTAGGCCCTAAAGTTTTGATTGAGTAAACCAATAAAGATTACTTATTATGCCCGTCTATATCTCTGACCATGTGATGAAACCTCGAAACGAAATTCGGAACATTTTGCTGTAATCTAACTAATTCCGGCAACGATTAACTCAGAATTCTTAGAAAGCTCTGTGATAATCAGGTTTTAGTTCGTTTTTTTTAAGTCTCGTTTTCCATTTTACAGGTGACATTTTTGTGTAATCATTTTCCATAAACTAGAATAATCAGGGAAAAACGATTACTTTAGAAAATAATAACATTGGATGGCGCTGTGCCATAAAGATAAATGGTGCTATTGAGATATTTCCTGTTGAGTCGAGTTGGAGAGAAAACATTCCAACCTATAGGTAACTTTTGCCTCTTGCGTCTTAGAAAAAAATTGCTACCAAACACTAAAAATCTATTAATTCATTGTCATCATACAGTTTCATTATTTTTACTGAAATGATATAGCGCAAAATGGTTAGAATTAATGTATACCTATCATCCCTAATCCAAAGGCTGTGAATTGAAGTCTATAGCAAGCGGCAGATTTTACGGGGGTCTAACAATTTAATTAGAAATCTTCTGTGGAGTCTCTCTCGTCTATGGAGCTGACCAGTACATGTATTAAATATGTTTCCCAACTTACATCCAGAGTCTCTCTCGCAGCAGCAAGCATCGTGGGCTTCCTTATACGAGCAGTAGCTGTACACCGATGAGTCACAAAGCGGGCACCCCGGATGCGCGCCGGGCGGCCCGGGTAATCCTGGCTTACCCGGGTAACCCGGGTAACCGCTGCCAGGGTATTGCCCGGGGTAACCCGGCCCGCTGGGGTACAGTCCTGGCCCGGTGTTGGGGTAGTTCGGGTAGTCTGGGTTGTATTGTCCGTAGCCGCCTAAGAAAAAAGCCGCTATGTCTCTTAGGCTGAAACCTGTTGATGGTTAGATGAGATGAGATGAGTGTTATGATGACAAATGGCATTGATGACGTGATATTTGTAGGTACCTGTTAATAGTGTAAATGTTAATGGTTTATGAACGTTTTGCTTAGATACATTAAGGCAAGCTAACAAAAGTATCCTTAACATGAGTTTCCCGCGACGGTAGATATATTTAACTTAAGGCCCTAACACCTTCGTGAGACAATCGCTGATTATAGGAACATTATGTTAGACATGATTAGAAATATTTTAATACATCTATTACCTACATACTGCGGTCGACAACGACTCGGAGGGTGTAATAGGCTCTTTAGAAACTAGCGATAATTTTCGCAGAAAATTCATGATAAGGATACAACATAATATGTATTATGCGTGTTACCAATACCGTTGAATGTGCAATACACAACATAGTATAGTGTAAAGACTTTAGATAGCAACAATTTGAGACCCATTTCGAAGTTTTTTCTTTGGATTTCAACACAATTTGACAGAGCTGTTAATCTAATGTGGGTTACAAATTAGTGCACGCGACTCTATCTAGGATATTTTATTTTTATTGCGCTTTATTTTATGTTAGGTACTTGTAAGTACCTATTTTGTTAACGCTGCTAATTACCTGCTTAGATCAATTGAATTTTCCGTTGAGGATTTCGTTTGTACATACGTAGGGGCTTGTGCATAAATCACGCGAGGTCCTATAGGGGGGGAGGGGGTCTAAGAAAACATCACGAAAGATCACGGTAGGGGAGGGGGGGGTACAAGGAGACCTCACGTGTATTTTTCTACGATGAACAAACTAAGAAATATTGTGAATTTCGGCTAGCGAACGTGAAAAGTTGAATGAGAAAAATACTCGTGAGACTGCTAGGGGGGGTCTAGCCAAGAAACTCACCAAACATCACCATGGGGGAGGGGGGGGGTCAAAAAGTAGCCAAAAAAACCTCACATGATTTATGCATGAGCCCTAGGTAGATATGATATATCCTAGTAATTATGTAAATCTTTAAATACACATATTTACTGGTTTCAATCAAAAACAAAACACAATTAACTGCATATTAAGATTATAAAGATAAACACCTACCTCTTAAATCTTATCTTAGGATCATCTCTTTAGTCGGACGCAGTTTTTTGTTAAAATAAGTGAGCTGCGTCGATTATGTACCTACACTAGTATAAGAGGTTATCCTAATATATAGGGTGATTTTTGGGTTGGAAAAGTAAATCGTAAGATGATTTGATATCACTTGGATATCACCTAAAATAGTATTATACATAGGTCCTACTACTGTTAGATACTAGTACTGCTAGGTACTTATGAACCTTTAACAAATTAAAAAAAACTTCCCCTTGGGGGTCTATTTGGCATTCCGAAACATGACTGGCAACTGGAATAGGTACATTTATTTTATATAATCTTGTATTAGGCATTAGGTAGATACGTACGAGTAAGTAAGATTGATAAATTTCGTTTCAAATGCCAACAACCTCCTTGTCAGCCTCCATAGCCTAGTTGGTAGCGATCCTGCCTACGAAGCTGGAGGTTCCGGGTTCGAATCCCGGCGAGGGCATTCTTTGTGTATTTATTTATCACAAATATTTGTTCCTTGGACATGGCTGTCTGTATTTAAGTATCTATATCATCATCATCATCAGCCTATGTTAGTCCACTGCTGGACGTAGGCCTCTCCCACCAACTATGCGTATAGACGCATTAGGAGGTAAATGCCCATAATCGCCACGCTGGACAAGCGGATTGGCGATCGCAGTAATGTGTCCACTATGCTGACGCTGCTGCCCATCATCAATATCTATATGTATATACATATCTACATATTATTATATCGTCGCCTGTTACCCACATCACAAGCCTTGATTGAGCTTATCGTGGGGCTAGGTCGATTTGTGTAAGATGTCCCAAGATATTAAACAACGCATCGAGACAAGATACTGATCGTAATAGATGAGCAAGAACCGTGTCTTAATTCAGGTACCAAGGATTTCCTTATAGCTTGAGAATAATACGTTTTCCTAATTGAGTGTTAACTACACATTTTCGTCTGTCCTTGTTTCGAGTCGCCATTGTAATTAGATGATTAATTAGTCGGAGTATACGTTAGTTTATCATAATTACCTCAAATTGTTGTTTTTTACCAATTTAGGTGACGGCAACAATGCAATTGTTTTTGTGATGGTTTCTGAGATTTGGTTTTATATTCGATATATGAGAAGATACTTTATGTAAGTATCGTATCTTTTAAAGTGAATTTTAAAGTAGGGATACAAAATAGGCACTTTTATAAATTTGTACCAATCCTATTGTAGTAAAATAACAACAGTCGTCGCCATAAACATATAAGTAGGTACAGTCAAGGCCATTAATATATACACTTCTCCATATTGATCCCTTACAAATGTGTCTATATATTAATGCACTCGACTGTACCTATATTTAATTACAATATTTACAATATTCGATGCTCATTGAATATTGGAAAATGTAAAGTAACAGCCTTTGCAATTACATTGCGATGTTTATGGCAATGTACATCTTTTTCAGTAATTCTGTTGCACCCACTTTTTGGAGATTTTTAGGCACGAGTATGGATTTTTTTATATTAACTTAAGTAGGTAAGTATACAGTGTGTGGCCTTGAACACGGGAGAAAAATGAAATGAGTGACTCCTTAGACTATCGGCAATAATCCTGTAAAGGTACCGGTGTTACAAAGTGGTTAAGTTCGGAGATATTGTCATTCAAAGCTATGGACCTTTAGTACTGGATCTTGGCATCACGATGTCGTAGCTTGTCAGTCGCAAGACATCTTGATAGTATACCAGGTACGAAGTCATAACAATAATTTTGTTTTTACTTTTACACTAATTTGTTACGGTTTTAAAAAAAAAATTATATTTTTCAATGATTCAAAAATGAAAAGTTATTGATAACTCTTAATTCAAGTAAATGAACCCATAATAATGAAAAATACATGAACAAAAAATTACAAAAAAAAGTTTTTTTTTTTAATTACAATATGTGGAAATGATTGTTGATCAGCTTATTAATGCACCGTTTTAATTTTCACCCCGGTTGTAGGCCACACACTGTATAATTAGCCATTGATAAAAATATTTGTAAATACATACACCTACGCAATAAGAAGTAGGTTTTGATGGTAGGTATTCTGGTATTAATTAACCTAGGCAATGAATTAAATAAATCGATATGGTGAACGACATGGCCTTCCCTGAATGCTGATCGAATCATATGGATGAAGCTTGACTGATATAACTCCATGAGTTGCAAAGTAAGGGATACGTTAGGTTTTACTCGATACGTATTGCGATCTATAGCGCTCGCACTGACATAAAAGGAGCGAGCGTGGTCTGCAGCCGTACCATGAGATCCCGAGGCCTTCAACAGCCTCTCAACACCGTCCCCAAATGACGGTGCAACGTCCCACCCTTGTGGGACGCGACCCGGCCACAGCTGCAGTAGCGGAAACGCGGGAGCAGCCACACATACTCCAGGAGGAGTGTCGTTTATATATTCAGTTCAGATATTCCGAGGCGTTATTTACGCGCGTTTACTTTCTATCCGGCTCGCTCGCGCTAATATGCAAGTACGAGCGGGATGGATAGAAAGTAAACGCGCGGATAACGTAACGGTAGCTCATGGTAGAGATACTGCTTTAGGCACTGGTCTCACCGCGAGCTACTAAGCTATGAACTATCGGCTATAAACATGAACAAAAGATACGCACTCCCATGAAAATAAAAGAGACACGGCGATACTCACCCAGCAATCAGCTATCACCGCGCCGGGTGAGTATCGCCGTGTCTCTTGTTTTTACACGGGAGTGCGTATCATTTATTCGTGTTAATAGCCCATAGTTCGTAGCTTAGTAGCTCGCGGTGAGACCAGTGCCTTAGTAGCTCGCGGTGAGTGAGACCAGTGCCTTAGTAGTTCGCGGTGAGACCAGTGCCTTACGTATCGATTAGAACCTAACGTTGCCGATACTTGCGAAGTAATGGTGTGGCTACAGCTCATGGAAATGATAGTGAAGTGTGGGTGACACGGCACTCACCACCCCCGGAGCCGATCCTGTTCCGGCTTATGTCATAATTGGACTGCTCCAAGCCCATTTTTACTATTAATTGGGTACCTAAAATAAATATTTACAACGACCTATTTATATAAAAAATATATTACAATAATGCCATAGAGTACCTGTGTTAAAATAAATATACGGGTAGAGTTTGTTCGGAAAGTAAAGATATGGCAAAAAGTTTTGTGGGAGGAGGAATCTATAATTATTATTATTTTATATAGTTAATTTTAAAAATAGTTAAGTACCTATTTAACGAATTTGTAAGTAATCAATATATATTTAAAGAGTTCTCGCTAGCTCTGCTTTGGACGTATTACTGATATTTTTATAGTCATGTCTATGTATAGGCATGTACTATATTCCATTACCTATGTATTATTTTACCAATAATCTACTGAACTGACTGAACCTATTATTAGCCTGAATTTGTTCAAGTCTCCGAATTGGAAAATATTCTAGAATATTGTTTCTAAATGTTCATTTAGACCAAACGAGCATTCGCTCATTCTATCCCCCACTCTACGAAATTCGTTCGTTATACAAAACGTGATTCGTCGAAATTCGTTGATTTCGTAGAGTAGGGGATAGAATGAGCGAATGCTCGTTTGGTCTAAATGCACCTTAAGGTCAATTTAGGGGTTTTGAAGCTTTATCAATTTTCTACTTTTCCAAACAAAAGTCGTTGCCATTTAAAAAGACGCGTAAAAATTTAAATAATTATAACCGAATAATCTCACGAGACAGAGGTTAGTACGCGTAGTACGAGTTAGTCGCGATCGGATATATCAGAGCGGCCAAAGTTCTCAAAAATATCTAAACATGCACTCTAAGGTCTTGACAATAGAGGCCAGCTCATATTCGATATATGTATCTGATGTCGACTGTACCTAAATAATTATAATTCAAATGATAACAACTCGCATTACTAAAATACTCATCCTCGTAACGGATAAAAAAGTAAGTTCAGCTAAACGTCCAGTGTGCCATCTATTAGACAATTCGCACTAAGAATGTACAGTATTTTGGACTTTGGGCAGGCTGAGTATTACTCTGAAGATTATTAAATTGATTATTTACTCATCTACGAAACTCTTACCCTCTTATTCATAAATGTTTGTGAACTTAACAAGCCGCTAATAATGAGGAGTGTCTTTTCAAAAGGGCTTATTTCCAGTTTGAACTATTTTTGGGAAATTGAGAAAAACATATTTTTACGGTTTCAATTTCGATATTCTTTCTGTGTTTTTGATTTAGTACTTAAGTAAGTTGATATAAATGTTATGGTACTAATATTGCTTATCAACTTAATTATTAAGTTAATATACCATAACCTTTCAGCATTAAGCCCTTTTGAATCGAAACTTTAAATTAAGCCGTTATGTTGCGGCCTTGTGAGCTTAATACAAATAGGCCCTTTTGATACGGACTTTGATATTTTAACATTTTGGAGGACAAGAAGAGGCTTATTAGAACTTGAAATTCAAAACATATCTGTATTTCTCTATTTTTAGTAAAACTACATTCATACTCGTAGTTTAAAAAAAGTTGAAAGTGGAAATAAGTCCTTTTGAAAAGACACTCCCCAATTGTTTGTCCCTTTTGCTCTTATGGACACATTGTTAAGACCGAAAGGGACAAACAATTATTAGCGGCTTGTTAATTTAACAAACGTTTATGAATAAGGGGGTTAATCTACAAAATTGTATAATTAATAAGCGTTTGAAAAGCTTTAGTAACTCCTTAATGCTTAGATGTATTAAATATGCGAGAATATTTTCGATATTTAAATGACAATTGTCTAGAAGACCAAGATAAAAATACCCGTGATGCATTTAAACATAATAGAATTTTAAACGAAAAAAAAAGTAATTACTAAAAAAAATCTTAAAAAAGATTAATAAAAGTAAAATAAAACTTACCATGAGCAACAGCAATAATAGCAACAAAAACAACGCACAACTTGCTATCCATTTCAGTACAAATATTCTAACAATTATAAAAATGTTGTCGCGATGCGCAAGAGTGGAGCACTAAGATCGATGTCCCTAATGAAAATAAGTCGCGGACGGTAGAGGTGGATCTACCGGTACAGTCGCGTGAGAAATGATTATGCCGAAGATATTTATCTGCACTATTAGAAGGCCGTAAAACAATGAATCTGTATAAATAGACTCTAAAATAAAATGTTTTGCATTTTTATGGGCGCTTTAGGTAAAATGTGCGTTTCCGCAATCATGTGATTAGATAGCAGAGATGGGCAAAAAGTAATATGATTCCTTCTGTATATTACATTTGTACATATGTGTACTTTGTAATATGATTACCTACTCCTCCGATTACTTTTGTAATGTAATATATACATTACAAAAGTAATCGGAGGAGTAGGTAATCATATTATTTTTTGCCCAACTCTGTTAGATAGGCATATTTATGTATGTATCCTATCTTACTATGTCTTTTTATTGAGTTTGTAAGTTGCATCGCTTACATTCTTTTCTGTTTTGCCCTGAGGTTGACTGGCAGAAAATGCTCTGTGGCATTAAGTCTGCCTTTTGTATGATAAGATTTTCTTTTGTGCAATAAATATTAAATAAATAAATAAAGACTAATAGTAATAATAATAATAATAATAAATCTTTATTGCCACACTTTAAATAATAAAGACATACAAAATAAAACAGTTTAAACTATGACTTACCTAACTTAAGTACTACTTAGTTAATTATAAAAAAAAAACTACTAACTTAAAATTACATAGAATCATATTATTGATATTTTAAGCGGGCAAAGGGCTCCAATCTCAGCATTTGCAGAGCCCAGGACTTTCTGGGTCCGCGCTGATTTTCAGATTGGTCCCAGTCGAGTTTGTAACGGGGAGGTTGCGACCAACACAGTATACGCGCTCACCCTTGTGCTGTATCACTGCTTGTGTGTTTTTATGTCATTCGTGTCGTGAGTGTTTGTGTGTATATTTATATAGGTATACATATTATATTTGCTTGTAAGGTTGGTAGGTATGCGTTGTTTAAGACTGAAAAAAGGCAAGAGAGGAAATAAGAGGGAGTCATAAATTATTCTGCAAATGTTGTAGATGTGATCGGACTAATTTTTTGTACCTAAAGAATGATAAAGGTTCTCGTAGTGGGGGCGGTAGGTCATTCCAAATTTTACTAGCAGCGTATTTAAAGCTCCCTCGGAAAAAAGCTGATTTGTGCTGTGGAATGACTAATTTTGTACATTTTCTTAGTTGCCTATTGCGTGTATCCTGTACCCATTTAATTTTGTCAAAAAGATAACGCGGTTTTTCGAAGTCTAACAATTTTCGGACCGTACATGCCAAATGTAGTCGCCTACGATTCTCCATATTTAATATTTTATACTCATTTAGAACTGGAGTAATGTGTGATCTGCTCGGCACTTCGTAGCAGAAGCGCACACAGGCATTCTGTACACGCTGAATGGACTTTTTGGTTATCGCCAGTAATCTCGGTCCATATACAATGTCGGCATAGTTAAACAGCGATAGAACTAGAGATTCGACTAGAGTTTCCCTAACCTTAACCGATAGGTACTTTCGAATATTATACAGGACCTTAATTCTATAGAAGGCGTTCCGTATATTTACATTTACATGTTCTATATACCGGAGCTCTCCGTCCATTATCAGGCCGAGGTTTTTTACGTTTTCTACTTCCGAGATAATATTTGAATTAATACTGACAGTTGGATTTTGTGCTTTAATTTTTGTCCGTTGCCACTTGTTTCCTATTATTATGAATTGAGATTTGGACGGGTTAAGGACCAGATTGTTCTTTATCGACCAATCCGCTACCACTGTGAGATCCTCATTTACTTTACTAACCGCAGTATCTAGGTCGTCTGGTTTGAATGAGTGGTAAAGTTGGGTATCATCTGCGTATAGATGTGCCTCACAATGTCTTAAAGCCTTCGTGAGGTCTGCCGTATACAGAATAAAAAGTAGCGGACTGATAATAGAACCTTGCGGCGTACCACGGCCGACTCCCCTGATTTCTGACCGAATCAGCTCTCCTTTATTATTCTGTATTTCCACAAACTGTTTACGGTTTGTAAGGAACGACTCAAACCACTTGCATGTCGGCGCAGATATGCCGTAAGACGACATTTTTGCTAGTAGAAGTTCGGGATTCAGGCAGTCAAATGCCCGAGAGAAATCCAGCAAAACGAGTATTGAGCCTTCACCCTTATCTGATGCTGCAATTATATCGTCTGTCACATTGGCCAAGGCAGTTGTCGTGCCATGCCTACCGCGAAACCCGGACTGCGTGTTAGGAAGTAAATTATTATCCTCTAAGTATTTAGAAAGTTGCAGTCCGACTACTCTCTCAATGATTTTAGACAGAACAGGAAGGATGCTGATTGGACGCAAATCTTTATATTCCTCGGTTTTGCTAGACTTAGGTATTGGTTTAACCTTTGCTAGTTTCCACGTTTCTGGGAAGGTCTTCGAGTCCAGGGATGAGTTAATGATGTGCGTTATTATAGGCAGTGTGATATCTAGTGTCCGACGAATCATTTCTATTGTTATATTATCATGGCCACTGGCATGTGTTTTTATTGAGGCAATTATTTTACCAACTTCTGCTTCTGTACAACATTTAATGTCAAAAGCGCTGTCACGGGGCGTTTCAAATGACTTTAGTATTTCTTGATCTGTTTCAGAATTCCCCGGCAACGTCAAAAAAAAGTCATTAATTTCATTTGGATTACATAATTGCTCGGGTATGTTAGATGTGTCGGCGCCGCCTATGATCGCTGATTTTTTCAAATGATTCCACATCAGTTTTGGCTGTGTTTTATTATTGTTGACGTAGAAGGTGAAATAAGCTGCTTTTTCACGTTCTATTGCTCCCGTTGTGTAGTTACGAAGTTCTTTATAATATTTGTGATGCGATTCAACGTTTGTTCTGTGCGCTCTTTTTAAGGCAGAATCACGAAGTTCCATCATTGTTTTAATATTGTCGGTGATCCACGGATGTGACTGGCAAGCTACTCGCGATCGTCGCATCGGTGCATGTGTATTAAATAAGTTTGTCATAAAATGGTTAAAAAGGCTTATTTTACCTTCTAAATCTGCGATGCTTATAATTTGCCGCCAAGGTATATGTCTAAGATCTGTACAAAAACTTTCCATGTTTATGCTATCAAGATGTCTCTTATAGATAAATTGTGGCACTGGTTTAGGTTTCATTATACGTATTTCCGCTATTATCATGGCATGGTCACTTAATATGGGGTTGTGGTGTACATTTACTGATTTAAATATGTTTGGGCAGTCAGTTATTATTAGGTCTAATATAGATGAGCTATTGTCTGTGATTCTAGTGGGTTCTTTTATGATTTGTTCTAAGTTACGCTGTGATAGGAACGTGTCTAACATCTTTGTATTCGATTTATCCTTACATTGAACATCAACGTTAAAGTCTGTCAGTAGGAAGATGCCTTTGCAAGGAGCAAATACGTCCAATGATTGGTTAAGGGACTCTATTGCGCTGTCAACCGATACGGACTCTGGCCTATATGCAGTGCCGATCGCGAAGCGGCCTACGCCGGGTACATGCAGCTCGAGCCACATTTGCTCTAAAAAGGAAGGAGGATGTTGTTTAATTTTTACACGTAGATTTTTACGAACAAAAAAACCGACGCCGCCACCTCTGTGACCGGACTGTCGAGGCCTGCTTTTTAACATGTAGCCCGGCATTTTCGGTATAACTTTTTCTTCGCCATCACGCAGCCAAGTTTCGTTCAATGCTAGAATGTCAGGTTTCCAACGATCTAGTGCAGCGGCAAGCTCATCGCGACCAGTGTTTAGAGAGCGCACATTTAGTAATCCTAAATTAAAATTATATATTTTTTTATTTGACATTGTTATTTATGAAAATGAGTTGTGCTGTGTGAATGTGTGTGATTCCTGGTATTAAATGTGATATAAATAAATGAATTAGTACAGTCAGAAACCCAGTCGCAGTTACATTATATGAAGGCCTGAATAGGTACACAACAATAGTCATGCCTAACAATCTATTTATTTTTTTATCATGACATAACTGTAGTCGGGAGATGTTAGATATTGCCTTATGTGGATGAGATTGGTTACAATAATATGATGAACAGCAATGATAGAAACAAAATTGACATAAATGGAAATATATACACCTATAACGTCTAACTATTCTAATAGAATGAACTGTAACTAAGATAATTCGATTGTAGTATATTACCTGAACTGTTAGATTTAAGACATATAGTAAGAGTATTACGACTTTGAAATGGAATGATGGTGCGGATCTTTTAAAAAAAATAACGAAGAATATGTACTTAGTGAAATAACGTAGATTTATATTGAGAGATAATGGTGTTTCGTAGAATAATAGATGACGAAGATAGGGTACTGCACTATACAGGTGTTTTTGAGATCCATTATATAACAAGTTCACATAAAAATCTAACATATAATATATGAGTATGGTTGTAACAAAAATAGCTTCTATACAGAGCGTTGACAGAAGTAAATGATTTATAATACCGCAGTTAATTAGAGGGACCTGGAAACGGCTCCGATTGATTAGGCGAAGGACCTTTATATAACTTGTCTAACATTGCTTCTGATGATATACGTACTCCAGGACTCGTTTCTGAGCGTCGCATGTAAATAGAACCGTTTGAGGTCCACACGAACTTGAAATTGAGCTGGGCTCCCGCGGCACGAGCTTTGCTGTAAAGAATCCGGTTTCCCTTAGTGAGGTGTTCATTCAAGTACACTCGACGAGAGTTTCCGGGGATATCTAGCATATCGGTGGTGAGGTTGCGGCGCACCTTGGCGGCCCGCAGGATCTGGTCGCGCGGGGCGCGGCGCGTCAGCGTCAGCACGACGGGGCGCGGCCGCTCGGCGCCCGCCGCGCCCGCGCCGCCGCCGCCGCCGCGCTGGCCCACACGCCGCACGTCACGTCGTCCACGTCGCGCGGGTCCAGTTCGACTCCCAGTTTGATACAGATCGTGTTAACAATTTGTTGTAAGTTTTCGCTGTTGTTCTCCGTAACGCCTGTAATCTCAACATTTTTAAGCAAACGGTGTTGCTCCTTGTTTTCAAGTTCTTGACGGAGTTCGACGACTTCAGCGCGGAGGTTATTTACTTCTGCCTTATAAAAGTCAAGCTCCTTCAGTTGGCTTTTCATCTCTGATATTTCATAGTAGATGCTTAGATATAATATACTCGTATATCTTGAGTGCCATATTCATCATCATTGGCCTGGAACATCTATAAAAGATGATTTAAGCAGCGTCCGTTCGGGTTTGGCACTTACGGGTGTGACTAAATAGACCGATACGGGAGCGGCAGCCGCGACCGCACTTCGCACAAGTAAATGCAGTGTTAGGCGAATCGGGAGGAAAGGCAGCGCGCTGGTGTCTCAACTCTCGCCTAATAGAAAGGAGATCAAACCAGGCGCTGTCGTGTGCAACAACGCCTTTGCTTAGAGTCTCCCTCCAATGGTCTCTATCCTGTGACACAACCTCCCAGCTGCTGTGATCGATGCCGAACGAAAACATGTCACGCTTCAAGCTGTCCTTAAAACGGAGCATAGGTCGACCTACCGGTCGTTTGGCATGGGCGATTTCGCTGGGAGGAAGGGGCTCAAACAACATCTTTGATGCCCCAGCGTGTCTCGCCTGCTCGTGGTCCTCCTGCTGACTAACGGAAGAGGCATCAGCAACATCAGAGAAGGCAAACTTGAAATAAACCCGGCTCGGTGCCAGCCGTCATGCACCTGCAACCAAGCCGGCTCCGCATGTATTGACTTGTCATTCCTGTGGATTCAGTCGGGGAGGTCGAGAGAGTGGTGTGGGTTTTGGGCATGCCTGCACTATCTTACTTGCGTCCCAGGCGATGCAGCGTCCGTGGAGAGGTCACTTCACCCACTTCAGCTTGCTGAGTGGATAACAACACGGAGAGTGACAGTTACCGGTTCTAAGTGCCATATTATATCTTTGTTATAGTATTAGTATTTGTAGAGGACATCTTAAAATATAATTATTTGACATAATGCTGACTGATACCGAAAACCACATAATTCTAATACATACTTACAAATTTCGTGGGTCGTTGCCTGTCTTTCTCATTGAGAATTATCAGAAAGCCTAATATGTATTTCTGTGGAGTAATTTTCTCCTTTCAGAATCCAATAATTTAACACGCTTTTATTAGCTTCACTTTTACCAATGTATGTAAGAAAATCTTGGAATCTTAATTTGACCCACTGCTCGGTCGTCAATAAGGATAAAAATTTGAGTTCTGGCCTACTAGGATATAATTCGAGGATTTTTCTCTGTCACTTCAACGAAGTTGTCATTAGAGTGAGAGAGACAAATCCTCAAATTTACGAATTTCGGTTTTCGCGGTAGGGCCTGGTGTAGGCGCTGGTGACAATAGCTAGCTCAGAAACGTCATTACAAATCCAATATGGAGGCCTCCCCAAGATGGCGGACTAGCTGTTTGAAATCCATCCCCATGATATAGGTACCTATAAAAGACTAAATGAAAGGGAGGGACATGCTGTAAGGAATACGAAAAAAGCGTGTTTTTTAGTATTTTTTATTTATAATTCGACGATGAAAAGCCAAAGGCAAAGACCTGCGTGATGACAGATGTGTTACAAAATGAAGGACATTTTTCTATTAATGAACGCATACGTGCAGAAGTGTACTTCAAGTGCATACTGGTATGGTAAAGTTCCAGTCTATGAGTTGTCCTTAAACTCTCGTATTGAGGACTGCAATTATATGCAGGTGTTATATAACGACATTTACTTTAGTTTACCTACTTGACTTAAATGTGTTTCTATTGCACTTTAACTTGTTGACGACTGGAATGCTTAGGTGTTTTAAACAGTTTGCGATAGTTTTAGCATTTTAGTTTGAATGTTCTTAGATGATAATCTCAAGTAAAGGTTTTCGTACCTGCCTGTACTACATGTGGGCTTTTTTAGTGAAAAGTTTGGGGCCTTTTCTGAAAATGCTGACATAAATATTAAAATATAAGAAATAAATAATAAATGTCTTTGAACATATTACACAAATCCACCTAGTCCCACGGTAAGCTCAATTAAGGCTTGTGATGTGGGTACCCGGACTACCCGGCAACGATATAATACAATAGATAGATACATATGGATACTTAAATACATAGGCAGCCATGACCAAGGAATAAATATTTGTGATAAATAAATACACAAATAATGCCCTCGCCGGTCGCCGGATTTCGAACCCGGAACCTCCAACTTCGTAGGCAGTGTCACAGCCAACTAGGCTACGGAGGCTGACATATTACATATTGAGATACTAAAGATAATATCTTTATTCTAAAAAAAATATTGATCTAATCAAAATGTATGACATACAATATAACATTTATAAAGCAGCATATACAGAAAGCGTGCATTCAATTTCCCTAGCTGCACGCGAGATAAAAACAACATTTCTATTATGCTAATCAATAATTGAGAGTTACTCGATAAACGCTGATCAGCTCTAATAAGCATTCATATTAATACTCTTTTATTTATTTTTAGCAAAATAAATAGCAGATATTTAGCAGGAGATTTTTAGAAAAACCAATTCACCGGCAGGGGATAGAAGGGTCCACGATCTTTTTAATGCGATTAAGTTTAGGTTCGGCTTGTCAATTTTTTACAGTTATTCTATTGGAACTGATACATCGCGATTCAGTTTAGGTCTGGTCTTTAACTGTATCTCATTATTAGATCGTGGTAGC
>JALPQI010016722.1:0-32099 GCA_025490895.1 Thaumatotibia leucotreta
ATCGTCTTGCACGCAGGCTTGATGACTTCCAGCCTCCCGAACAAGCCGGTTTCCGAAGAGGCTTTAGTACCGTAAACCACATCTATACGCTTCGCCAGGTTATACAGAAGACTGAGGAATATAACCTGCCCCTCTGTTTAGCGTTTGTGGACTACGAGAAAGCCTTCGATTCGATCGAAACCTGGGCAGTACTACAGTCTCTCCAACGGTGCCAAGTCGATTACCGCTATATCGAGGTGTTGAAGTGTTTATACGAGAGCGCCACAATGTCAGTCCGACTCCAAGACCAGAGCTCGAAGCCTATTCTGCTGCAGCGGGGAGTTAGGCAGGGAGATGTCATCTCCCCTAAGCTGTTTACCGCTGCACTGGAGGATGTCTTTAAGACTCTGGACTGGAGAAGGCTGGGTATCAACATAAACGGCGAGTACCTCACTCACCTTCGATTCGCTTACGATATAGTAGTCTTGGTTGAAACCTTGGAGGACTTAAGTACTATGCTCGTTGACCTCAGTAAAGCCTCCGAGCGAGTTGGTCTTAGGATGAACATGGATAAGACGAAAATCATGTGAAATTCCCATGTAGCACCAACTCCCGTAATAATCGGAGACTTTACACTCGAAGTTGTAGACGAATATATATACCTAGGACAAACTATCCAGTTAGGTAGGTCCAACATCGAGAAAGAGGTCAATCGTCGAATCCGACTCGGTTGGGCAGCGTTCGGGAAGCTACGACACATATTTTCGTCCAATATTCCGCAGTGTTTGAAGACGAAAGTCTTTGATCAGTGTGTGTTGCCAGTGATGACATACGGTACTGAAACGTGGCCGCTTACAATGGGCCTCATAAGAAGGCTCAAAGTCACCCAAAGGGCAATGGAGAGGGCTATGCTAGGAGTCTCTCTATGTGATCGGATTAAAAATGAGACCATCCGCAGCAGAACCAAAGTAACCGAAATAGCTCTCCGAATCGCTAAACTGAAGTGGCAGTGGGCGGGGCACATTGCGCGTAGAACCGATGGCCGTTGGGGCGGGAAGGTTCTTAAGTGGCGGCCACGTACCGGAAGGCGTAGCGTGGGTAGGCCCCCCACAAGGTGGACTGATGACCTGGTGAAGGTCGCAGGAGTCCGCTGGATGCGGGTGGCGCAGGACCGGTCATTGTGGCAATCTTTGGGAGAGGCCTATGTTCAGCAGTGGACGTCTTTCGGCTGATATGATGATCCAGAGAGAACCTAGGTTTCTTGAATTTTGAAGTGTCATTATTCAATTTTAAATAAAAGGCAAATCTTTTATTGTCATAGTTTATATTTGTGATTACTTTTTTTTTTGATTTAGTTCTTATTCTGCTTTTGTATAGTTTGTAAATATGCACGTTATTTTTTATGTTCAATCAAATATCCCTTGGTGCACAACTGCACAATGTAGGTACTATGTAGGCAACACAAATAATAATTACATATTTATAATTTAACATAAATGTAAATTAAGTATATGCTCCAAGGATCTTAAAGCCTTCGACAATTCACTTTGAATTATCAAAGAAATGAAGAGTGAGAATTAGCAAAAGAAAGTCTTACATGAAAATTTTTTAACTAACCTTAGCTAACAACATGTTGCAAAAAATATGAAACTAGTCCCACACTGCCAGCTTTTACATAAATTGTTCGAGTTTTCAAACCTTTCATTAGATGATCAAACCATACCATTTGCTAATTGAAAAGTATTATCTAACCCAAACAAAGGCTTATCTTGCACGTTATCAATACCATCTTGATATTGCTTTTCAATCACTCCTGCAAACCAGTTTATCTAGAGATATCTGTAGCTGTACGTTTGATCCTTTAGCATGTGGTGTTGAAGGCTAAAAGAGGGGTGAAACCGGTCAGATTAAAGTGGACGTTTTGAATTTATAGCCCGACCGTTGGTCGTAAAAGAGTGTGAAGAGCCGTAAAAACTGTGCGGTGTCAAAACGAGGCAAAACCGTTTATTTCACAAAAGAAACGCAAATTTCAGAGGATTTTATTGCAACAATTGCCGCTAAAATGGTACCTATGAATAGGTCACACTAATTTTCGTTGGAACGTGTATATTGTATATGTTGAAATTAATGCCTGTATTAAGATTGATGTTGCGCGTGGAATGATGAAGTCTTGGAAGAATGAGTTATGCAAATACGGCAAAGTACGACCAAATAAAATACAAATTTGTGAGCTAATAACCCTTAGGGCATGTTTCACAACCCCCGAATAAAATAAATCTTTGAGATAAATGTTAACTGTCCTTTTTCTTTTATATGCCTGGGGAAAAGCAATAGCTAATTATTAGCTATTATTTTATCTAACCCTTAAATTGACAATGTTCGTCGCAATGAACATAATAGTCTTCAACCCAATTTTTGTATTTGTTTAAGACAGAATCTACTCATGAAATAAAACTATGAAAACGGATAAACTCGCGTACATTAACTAACTTTACCTTCATTTTGACGAACACTTTACAGGGTTCGTGGTCTGCGGATGACTGACAATGGAGGAAATTTGATAGATCTACACAAAATAAGAAAACACACATTTGATACATCAAAATAAGAAAGGTAAGTACGAAACTACCCACAAAGAAAAATATACTAAACCACAGACTATTTTAACAAATTTTAAGGGTGGATAATTGGATATGCATACAAAATTTGCAAATTAAGCTTCGTTACAAGTATTTGATTCGTTACAAGTATTTTTAGAATGAAGACAAGAGACAAAATAAATAATCTACGCCGGTTCTATCCCTACGCCTCTGCCTGAGAAGTATTTCCTTCCTTTGTATGATTGTATTGTTAGGAAAGTATCCCAATATCGGGTCCGGCAAGAAATTCAGCGGGACAACTCTTTTCAAAAAACATTTGTAGTACATCTTAAGATTGTCATGCATTAAACCTAAATATACAATTTTGATTCATAAAGAAATTTAAAATAATTTTGAAAAATTGCTAGTACTAAAGAGGGGGTTTGGTCAACACCGTCAAATACATCAGCCTCACGGTTTATGTGTAGACTGTTCCTTTATCAGATGAATAATATTGAATAACTGGATCCCAAGCAGGGGCCCGTTTCTCGAACGCTTCTAACTTGTAATACAAGTGGAAGTCTCTTTTTAACCGACTTCAAAAAGGAGGAGGTTTACAATAATTAGATAAGGACTTCCGCTTGTATTATAAGTTACAAGCTTTTGAGAAATAGGCCCCTGGTGGTAGAGAAAAGCTTCTTTCTATCCTATTAAAGTTTGGATATTTCATTATCTCAATGGCCTCATGCAACACTCTTGGAATGTGTCTCTTCCGCCGTCGTACGAGACACGTGCAAAAAAAAAAATTCGTAATTCGTGTCGATTTAAGACATCGCCACTTGTTTCGAATTTTATGTTTTTCACACTTGTATCTTAAAGTCGTAATGTACTAATTAGGTGAACCATGCGTACAAACAGCAACACAGCTAGGTATACACTTCAGAAATTGGAAATATTGCATGAAAGAGAATCACACTTACAGTCACATGTCAGTTACATAGGAATGTTGAGCCACTTGGCAAAGGATGCAATTTGGTCGTGTAATATAATGAGTTCGGTATTTTTCGTTAGTAGGCACGATCGCGACATTTCCGATGGTCCCCGATTATATGTCATCTTTGTTGCGTCAAAATTTCAGTATTTGAAAACTAGTTGACATAATAAAGATTCCTTCGTCTACGAAAATTAAGAACTAGCTATCGGCCATTATTAGACACTAGATGTCGTTGTTCCTAGTGGAAACTGGATAACGACATTTCTTCGTAGATTTGTCTAAAACCGTTTAGTAATTTATCCATGTTTTTACGATGTCAACAAGAATTTATTCATAAATGAAACAAAAAATAAAAAACATAAAAAAAGTATGTTTGCGGATGCCATGATATATCTAACATTAATAGGCGAGGTATTTTTTCAAGTCAAGATATTTTTACAAAATAGCCATGTTATCGGGCAATTTTAAATTATTTTTCCATTGACAGAGACAAATGTTATTGCTGTCTTTATCATCATTCGTCACATCTCCTAGTTGACGTTAGTTGAATACTTATGTAACCTTTGTGGAAATTGGGTAGATAGACGTTTGACAGTCTACCTATAATCCTTTAATCTGTCAGTTAGCCATACAAATGTTTAAAAGAGACTTGATAGTTTCTGGCTGAAATTCTAACTTTGAAAAAATATCTGACAGTGACAGCCGTTGAAAGGCAAATGAACGAAAATTTCTACATAGCAGCTTAGCAGTCAAATTACCGGCTCTGAAGTTAGATTGACGTCTTCAGGACTAAAGCGGATGTTATATTTAACGTAACTATAGTAACGTCAGCTTCCGGAAAAATCGGGATCAATCATTGGTTAAACGTTTTCGTTATTATGTAACCATGGTAATGTCACCTTCTGAAGAAACCGCGAGCGATCATTGGTTAACCGTAGCAAGGCTCGCCCCATTGGTCAGCAGAGTTCGGCCGAAGTCGTGATACCAGTCTCATAAGATTTCGGAACCCGATTTGTATTATTCGACCAAGTTGCGAACAATCAACATTCCCGTGTATTATTTAATTTGAAGTTGACATAATATAAATATATCTATCTCTTTCATTTTCTCTCTGCTCTGTCTTTAATGGTCAGTTAGGAGTGTTGCTGTTTGTACCTACGTTATTGTTTTTAGCTGATAATGCATTACTTTTTCTGCGCTTAGTGAAAAGTCTAGCTTCTCTGGAAGTCTAGTGATATTACGTGTTAGCTGTACCACGGGCATATTCCATCTATATTGTTGAACATATTTATTGAACGTTTGATAAACCCGATAGTAGATACGTATGATGATACAAAAATGATTTCTATACGGTTTCTAGCGTATCTGTTTTATGGACGAATATATTAACGGATACGCAAATTTGCAGCCTACCGTACAAATGTACATGTATTAGCCAAATGGGTATAAATAATGTATTTGGACGTATATATGGTGGTTAACATTGGTAATGTTTATCCTTTCATTGAATACCTAAGCTCTATGTGAGAGTTTGCGCCTCCCTCAAGTTTAACTATGCAGATAAGATTTCAACCTCGATTAGAACTAAAGCTAACACAAATTTGGGTCGCCATCTGTGAGATTAATCTATTTGAATATGGACTTATATGTAACATAATACTGAACAACGTAAGGGATAATGTAACATGTAATAGGTACCATTGAGACCCTGCACGCTATTGAAAATGTAGAAAAATATATGAATTATATCGAACATTTTAATGAAAGTAGTATTTAATTGATAACCGAAGATACTCGCACAAACACAAAAAGAAATTGGGTAATAAGGATGATTTATGCTAGACCGATCCAAAGGTCCAACCTACCCACCACTTTTTTTTCTAAGGTAAGGTAGGTTATATATATAGATAGGTAATCATGATTTCAGAACAAAATGCAATACCTAAATAAAATTTCTCAACTAAATGAAATATAACTAATGCAACCAGACATGTCCAAGTGACTTTATGTACAGGTCGCTCGGAATCTAATTCAAAGCCACACGTATAGAGCTTGAATGCTGCTCGTTAGCTATTGACTGGGTGCATTTGTTAAATGGCCTAAATTAAACATGCATTTGCGGTCACGTTGAGTAAAATAACGAAGCGGTAGATCTGATTGAAATATATTTTAGAAACAAAACACTCGTAATTTACAGTCATTACTCAAATTAGTTAGGATTGGACGAGCTTATCAATGCGAACTTAGTATTTAGTAGCGTACTTAATACGTGCAACATTTATAACATGAATTACGTTAAATGAATCGAGTCGATGAAAAAAGCCAGCCAAGTGCAAATCGGAGTCGCACACTTAATAACAGCAAGTATAACAAATACGGTTAAATAAACATATTTCAAAAACTATAAAAGATACCTACTCTCATCAAACCATGAATTACCTCCTTTATTTTAGAAATGTATACCTCGTTAAACCGGATCTTGGACACGCTTTTTACTTCTTTGAGAGCAGGGCTGATATCTCGAAAACGGTTAACTTAAAGAAAAATGTCTTCCAGAAACCTACATAGCTACGGAACCCTAAAAAGTTAAAAATCACGAACCATTCGGCACGTAGACGGGGCCGGGGTTTGTCGCGAATCTTTTTTTTTGGTCAGTCTATCTCAAACCCGGAGGAATCGAAATAGAGCCAAATTGAAAACCTGCCTAAAACCGGAAAACTAAATTTAGGATCCCATTACTAAATAAGATTCATCATTTATTTAGGTTTTTTCTCATTATATTGTATTTTTTATAATTATCTCTGGTTTCCTATCCAGTTCCAGACATTAAATTGTAGCTCTGCTCAATGATATTAAAACTTTAATGATCTTGTGGAAAGATTTTCTTCATTAGTCACATGTATAATTATTACTGCGAAATACGCTTCATGTTCGAGACTTCTCAAAGTTATTAAATTTAAATTACAAAAAGTTTATTGAATACTTGTAGTAGTTACCTAACACACGAAATGAAATGTTACAGTCTACAAGGTTCTTTCACAATATTGGCTTGCTTCATTGTCAGTTGTTTGTAAAGTCGAAGTAAGTACCTACTAAAGTTAACACTGTGTTTCGTCGGTTTCAACACTACAATATTATAAATGTAATTAAACGGTTGAACTCACGAGTAGGTATATAACCACTGCGCGTGACATTTTTCGGAGAGCGTAGGTCTCCATTATCAAGCACTGCGTCCGCGTTCATTATATTTATTATAGCCCACGAAAGTTTGAATTCAATCACTCCAGTATTGTTTAATATCTAAAGTAAAGTTGGTTAATGTTTAAAAAATATTAATATTACAAGACTAACAAAATATGAACAGTATGAACACAGATTAATTAACTGTTGGTAAGTACAATAATCCCACTTTGCATCACGTCTACTGCATGCATCCAGAAAGGTGGGCTATTACAGCTACTAAGTGGATGCCACAAACTAGGCGGGGGCGAGGCAGGCCCAGGCGGAGATGGCGGGACGACCTGGACACCTTCGCCAACAATTGGCCAGAATTGGAAATCTGAGGGAGAGGCCTTTGCCACCCCTACAGGCTAGGAAAAAAAGTACAATAATAACAACAAATATAAAAATAATTCCTTGGTTTTTATTACAGCTTGCAAAATTACAACAGATTAATCCAGGGGCTACGCTGTTTTCTCTAAGCAAGTTGCAATACAAGCTTCAACTGATTTTAGAATTATAACTAACGTGAGACTCAAACATATTCAAATATTTATCGAACGGGTTACTCACGTAATTAAGTCGATAATTGCTGCGACATGTTTCGATCCATTTAGAGGATCCTCATCATGGAGTACCCGCGACTAAAGCCCGACGTGTGATCCTCTAAATAGATAGAAACATGTCGTGCAATCATCGACTAAAATTACGTGAGTAACCCGTTTGATAAATATTTAAATATGTTCATCTATTTGTCAGTAAACTATTTGTTATTCTTCGTGTGCATGACATATTAACACAATTACATTACTTGGATTCATCAGTGTCCTGTCAGTCCTGTCCTCGTGCGCTGAGCGCTGAGGTGTCATGATGTTTGCCATCTTAAATTTGGAACCATTTGCAGGCCTAAGTAAGGTTAGATTAGCTTCTTGGAGCCATAACCTTGGGGCGGGTTACATCAACCACAGTTAACGGGTCCACCAAAATTACCCTGATAGCAGAACAAAGTCTGAAGTTAGCTGCCTAAAGCTGCCTATTATTGGTCAACCAACCAAAGAACGATTGGTTGGCGATTTAATACAAAATCGTATGAAACGGTTAGTTCAGGGTTAAATGTAAGCTTTTCCGACAAATAAAAGAGTTTCGTACGATTCACCACTACCTATATTATGTCAAACATGAAAAAAAAAATGCCCAAAACTGATTAGACAACTATCTTTACACCTTGACTGAGAGAATTTAGTTTCGTTTTTTTCGCGGATTGTAAATCAAGCATTTTAGGTTACATTACTTACAAGGGAGTATTCTTGGGCCAACCTTGTTCATTCTGTATATGAATGATCTTCACAGTGTTCCATTAAAAGATGCAGAAATCATCTGCTATGCTGATGACACTGCTATTATCTTTCGTGGACAAAATTGGAAAGAGGCTTTTACAAACGCTGAGCACGGCATGTCTTTAGTCGCTGAATGGCTCCAAAAAAACTTATTAACATTGAATATTAAAAAATCTAATTTTCTTTGCTTTCATAAGACTCTAGCATCTTCACCCCCCGTTCCCACGCTAGGCATAAAAATTCACAATTGCAAAGGCGATGTGGATGCATGTTCCTGTGGTTCCGTTTCTCAAGCTGAGAAAATAAAATACTTGGGCGTTATAATAGACCACAATTTGAACTTTAAATCTCACATAGCTGCGCTTTCAAATCGCGTGAGAAGAATCGTTTTTGTTATGCGGCACTTAAGTAACGTAGCCGACATCAAAACCCTCAAATCAGTATACTACGCATTATGTGAATCTCTTCTGACGTATTGTATAAAGTGCTGGGGCAGTTCCAGCAAAACGGTTATGATCGAGGCGGAGAGAGCGCAGCGTGCAGTTCTTAAAAAAATGCTCAATAAACCCTTCAGGTTTTCAACATCTTTGTTATTCCAAGAGTCTGAAGTGCTAACAGTACGTCAAATATATATACTCAAGATCGCAATAAGCAAACATAAGCAAATTCTTGGAAGTGATGAACATAAAGATATGCTTAGCAAAAGAGTGTATCGAGCACAGGTTCCACCGTTACGTACTGCCTTCGCAAAGCGATTTGACCCCTACATATCTAGTTTTATTTACAATATTGTCACTAAACATGTAGATATTAAGGAAAAGTCAGTTTTCAAAGCCAAGCAACTTATAAAGGAGTGGCTAGCCAACTTAAATTACGACGAAACTGAAAGAATTATTCAAACTCGAAATAGCTGAATTTTTCTGGTGCAATAGTCATAAATCTGTAATTTTCATATTTTTTATTTTTAGTCTTAATGTTCATAGTGTGCACTTAGTTGTAAACAAAATAGCATCTACCAAACGTTTTGCTCTGTCAACCGGCTGAAGCTTCTTATGCAAGTCTTCAAGTTTTTGGTCGCCGCGATACAGGCACGCCTAGTGCGGTTACCAATGTTTATCCAATTGTCATGTAATACTTTTTGTTTAATAAAGATTTTTCATTTTCATTTTTTTTTTTCATTATGTTTTAGATAATATAAGAATACTTGTAAAAAGGGTTTATATTAAGAATTTTCTCATAACGATTTAAAAAACAAATTATAAAATGGAATTGTAGAACCCTTTACTAGCAGCCTAAGCCAATTTCTGAGTTTCTTCAAGTTTGTGCTAGAAGCTTTCTATTTCACACTTTATGTTATAAAGAACACCTCTAATAAAAAGCATTAATAAATTGAGGAAATTTTGATCATGATTGAAAGAAAATTACCTACTATGTCTAATTTGCAGAAAAGATCTAGCTGCCTAAGCGAATTTATCATTTTGCTTTGTTTTTCCATAGATTCTCTCTATGTCACACTTTATGTGAGGTATCATTAGAATCCTCTAATAAAGATTAAAGAGCATTAATAATGATTGAGGAAAGTTATGTATCAAGATTGAAAGAAAATCACTGTATCTAATTTGCATAAAAACCTAGCTGCCTAAGTTATTTTTTTTTTCAATTTTGTGCTAAGCTTCCTATGTCACACTTTATGCAAAGTATCATTAGAAACCTTTCATGTAGAGAATTAATTGAGGGAGCTTTGATCAAGATGGAAAGAAAATTACTGAACTGAACAAGTGTATTATAACCGTTATTTTATTACCCACTACCTAAAGTTACTTATTTTGACACGTGCCATAGTCGCCTGAGATTAAGTTTAATGTTATTTTTAAGGTTATCGAACACTTACCATTTCATTTAAGACGTATTTAAATGAAATGGTAAGTTTAATAAAAAAATATGCAAAACAACTTCTGTTAATGTCCCGAATAACCTGCCCAATTTAACGCAATATCAAAAAAAACAACATGTATACCAACACATGCCGGTCGTTAAAGTATCAACAACATTGTCTTTATTTCTTCGTAAGGCACAAGACTCGTAAACTGTTTTCAGATATATCTAACAGTCGCTTATAACTCTTATAAGTCAATTACTGTAATCGGTAGGTACGAACAAATATTTTATGGGTCAATGATTACATAAATGAACAATTTTATTGGATATAAATTTAAGGATGAAACATTGTTATTTTACTGTAAAAGATTATTAAAATAAGTATTTTAATTAGACAGACGACCTTTCGCTTCGAGAAATTGTTTTGCTCTTCGGTCATTAAACTCTACTTGTGTGATCTCAAACCTGTAAGGATTCTATGTAGACTGTCAACAATAATTGATCAAATTATGCATGAGAGTCGTATGACTGTCTATCATAAAAAAAATTGTTTTATTTTCTGTGGCTAACATTTTTCATTGTTTCTATTTGAATGTATATTTATGTTTATTTTATTAACTTATGTAAGTAAGTTCAATAATCATCATCATCATCATCTCAGCCATAAGACGTCCACTGCTGAACATAGGCCTCCCCTCTGGACCTCCACATGTACCGGTTAGATGCGACCTGCATCCAGCGTGTCCCGGCGACCTTCGTAAGTTCAACAGTATACTCTAATTATTGTGTTTCGTTACATGATTTTGACAAATGATTTAGACCATTTTAGAGTAGTTTTGTGAAAATATATTGTTTTATTTAATTTTTTTGCCTCACAGGTGTGATGAAAAACATTGTGTGTGCCACGGGCGGTACAAGAATTATGAACTCGTGTGAAGTAAAGCCGGCGCCTTTACACACCCGCACAATTTCTTATTTACGGCCCTTAATACACAATGTACTATTGTTATTCAATGAATGAAGTAGACCTGCGTGTGTAGGCAAGTTGCCAATCGCTAAAGTTCAGCAGTGTATCGTAGTTAATTTTCTCTGTTGCTCTTTCTGTTTAGTACATCAAAGACAGGTTCCACACCTTTCTTACACGATCGACGATTGAAAGTTAGCGATTGGTATCTTATGTAAGCATCTATTTAAAAATTTTAGCACTGGCAAACATTCTAATAGAAACCAGGCTTTCACCGCTCGCGAAGAAGTTTAGCCATATAAATCAATGTTGTCAGAATAACAAAAAACATGAATTAGTAGCGCACTGCTACGCCTTGAAATCCTATAAATCCTTAGTTTCCGCAATGTCTTTAATTAAAAGCTGACAGCTGTATCAATAATGATTAATACTGGATTGTAACGAATGGCCTACTGCAAACTTTGAAGTCAGTTTTCGAACATTTGTCTCTGTCACTCCAACGAACGCGTCATCTATGTGAAAGAGATGCTGAAATGGCGGTGACGCGATAAGGAAGCATCTTGTGCCTTACCAGCATTTAGAGCTAATTGTTTTTCTGGTTATCTGTTCTTATTTTTGAAGAAAACAAATAAATAAGAAACATATTTTTTTCTAACTAGTGCGGAAAAGTTAACTTTGCGCATGCTTCGCGTGCGTAAATTTCTCTTTTTAAGGCACTTGTTATGAAAAAAGTCGTTCGATACACGTGTAACAACTTTTTTACTAGGGTGATTGTCGCCCTCGTTTCACTCGGGCTCCAACTTTTAAACACGTCGAAAAAAAATTTTTTTGCACTTGCATTGAAATGTACTATTTTAATGAATACCTAATACTTAGGTTTATTTTATTGGAACGAATCATTTTGTACGTATTACTCCAACGAACTCATTATTGATGTGCAGTTATCGGTTTTTTGGGTTCTCCAGGCGGGTCTTCTATAGTAACTTGAATGCTCTTGTGTGTATAATACAATAGTGTTAAATATTTTTTTATAGTCACACCCGTAATTTTTTATACGTGAAATCCCGCTAGGGGTAGTCCAAAAAACCGATCTCTGTTGATGTGACAGAGAAGCTAAAAATGTACGATTTTTGAACCGATCGTAGTTTTCAGGTCTAAACCGGGCTGTTCGGCATCTCGTTTTCAATGCTTAACATGATCTCAGACTGAGATTTAGATTCTGACCCCAAATTATCTAGTTGATTTATTCGTTATCTACTGCATTATGTGATAAGCACATGTAACCATATCAGACATGATTGGTGCGACAGTATGTCGCCGCGAGATAGATCTCCCGTCCTTCACTAGCTATATTAACAAAAGAGGAACGGATAGACTATCTCGCGGCGAGATACTGTCGCGCCAATCATGTGCTAAGCATGGTTTACTAATGTTTGGCAAATAATTTTTCCCAAAGTATCACATCGCAAACTATTTTTCCCAAATTTTCATTTGGCAAAAATTCAATTGTCAAAACTACCTATCGCAATTTTACAGTTAGCAAGCCTTTTCGTTGGCAAGCGATTGTTTAGCAAAGAATTACTTGGTCGTTTTTATTTTCCCAAAATATTTTTTGGCAAATGCATCGTTTGGCGTAACATACTAATCCCAAAATATTGTATGGCATACGATTTATACCGCATATACAATATTACATCGCAACCAATTTTTCGGGTACAGTTTGAGGCGAATTTTATGTTTTTTTTTAATAAAAGCTCACACGGGGTTTTATATTATGTTGATAAACAATTAAAAGTCGGGTTCTAAACAGTAATTTAGATGAAACTGATGAGGGAACGCAATGCCGAGGGAATAACAAAACAGTCGGTTCTGGCACTCGCCGGCCGCTGCCGCGGCACGCTCGCTTCGCTCGCTCGGCTCGTGCGCTGTATGGTCGCAGTTTCACCTAACACTCCTCCTCGCTTCGCTCGTCGTCGTACCTAACGGTGGCTCTGGGATAGTTTTTTTATGAAAATTAAAATAAAAATATAGTTTTTTTATCCGTGGCTATCTGTGCCTTCTTAGTACCTACCAATAAAAAATATGAATAGTGATCATTATGGTGGATTTTATTTTCTCACTTCATTCATTATGATACCAATTATTCATGAAATACGTTTTTTGTTCCAGGCAAGTTCAAGCCAAGGGTTGTGCAAAAAAGTACGAAATTCCTGTATAGACCTACGAACTTAAAAATAATATTATCATTTGCCAGGCTTTTGCTATAAGAAGAACTTGCGAAGTATCAAATTTGGGAATTTTTTTTTTTGGATTTTAACTTATGACAAAATAAAACATTTGCTTAATAAGCATTTGCTTAATAAAATCTTGACGAAATGAAACTTTGCAAAATAAAAATTTGCCAAATGAATAAAATGAGAAATGTAACTTTGCTAAAGATTTGTTTGGGAAATGAGACTATTGCGATAAGTTATTTGGGAAGTCATATTTGGGAAACATAATTTGCCAAATGGCAGTACACCGCTAAGCATACAGTACGCTTAGCACATGATTGGTATGTCGGTATGTCGCCGCGAGATAGATTTTCCATCTTTTACCAACTATATGAATAAAAGAGGGATGGATAGTCTATCTCGCAGCGACATATTGTCGCACTGATTCTATGCAAAGCCTACAGGGCCGATGCATTAAATGTGAGAAAAACATTTTGTCAGCGTTGAAAATTAAATGGACTTCGTGACGCATTATATTGTGGGAAACATTGTGAGTGGACATTTAGGTCATTATGCGCTATGCATCCATTAGCGTAGTGATACCCGTGCATTTTCGGATAAATGTGGACCGATTTAATAAATGAATGCGAAATGATAGGTATCTACAATTCTTTTGTCGCAATGCGTTGATCTTTTTAGGTATGTAAAAACATAGGCAGATACATTCACGAACCACGATAGTAAATAAATATCTTGGGACATCTTACACAAATCGACCTAGTCCCACGGTAAGTGTCCCACTTGTGTTGTGGATACCAACCGACGATATATATAATAGATATATATAATATATATGTAGATACTTAAATAAAACCACAGCCATGACCAAGGAACAAATTTAATATTAGTGTTAAATAAATACACAAATAATGCCCTCGCC
The DNA here is from genome assembly GCA_025490895.1 of Thaumatotibia leucotreta. Taxonomy (NCBI): domain Eukaryota; kingdom Metazoa; phylum Arthropoda; class Insecta; order Lepidoptera; family Tortricidae; genus Thaumatotibia; species Thaumatotibia leucotreta. Next base: position 14,104 of record JALPQI010016722.1, read on the forward strand.
GGGATTCGTACCGGAACCCCCGGCTTCGTAGGCAGGGTCACTATCAACTAGGCTACGGAGGCTTATAGTAAAGTTAAAAAACCGGCCAAGTGCGAGTCGGACTCGCGCGCGAAGAGTTCCGTACCATTATCATTAAAAAAAAAGTTAAATCAACCTATCTCAAAAACTATAAGAGATAATTTAATCAAACCAAAAATCGTTGATAGAGTTTACTATGCATAACATATTTTTTTTAGAATTGTATACCACGTAGTTTAAAAAATAGAGGGGGGGGGGGGCATTTTTCAGACTTTGACAGCTGATATCTCGAAAACGGTTCGCTTAAATAAAAATGTGATATATAAACCTTCATTTTCTTCATATAAATCATTTTCAAAGACCTTTCTATTGATACCTCACACGCTTATATACATCTAAAAAAAATCTATCCCTCAGTTACATGTATGGAGGGCCCCAACTCCAATTATTTTTTTTACAATATAGTACCATAATTTTGTAGCGGTCTATACAACACATATTCTTACGAAATTTCATCACTGTAGCATTCATAGTTTTCGAGTAAATCGGCTGTGACAGATGGACAGACGGACATGACGAATCTATGAGGGTTCCGTTTTTGCCACTTTTGCTACGGAACCCTAAAAAAGCTAAATGGCTCACCGTGACGATAATAATTAATAATATATGGAAATAGTCATGTGACTTTTCGTTTAAATCTGACGTTCTCTAACATTCGTGACTCTTATCGTACAGTCGAGTGCATTAATATATAGACACATTTGTAAGGGATCAGTATGGAGAAGTGTATATATATTAATGCCCTTGACTGTACATGATTGCAGAATGACATCCTGGCTAGGCGTGCAGGTACTTACATATAAGTTCAAGTGTAGATAGGTTAGGTACCTATGAAAACGCGCGTATATATGGTGTTTATAAAGCATCGACAATGCGCTTTGCAACTGGAGACATTTATTGAGTAGGTACGGACGGAAACCGCTTAAGGTGCATTTAAACCAAAAGAGCATTCGCTGTTCTAGCGCCCGTTCTACGAAATCAACCAATCACGTTTCGTGTACCGATCGAATTTCGTAGAGTGGGAGGTTAGAACAGTGAATGCTCTTTTAGTTTGAACGCACCTTTAGATTTTATAGGTACTATCAATATTATACTGATAACCTCTCACTTGCTTTGATTTTTGCGATAAACTCTATGTCTATGTAAAATAAGAGTGATGACATGTAGCAAAAGCTACATGAAGCAAGCGAGTGGTTAGGCAGATTGTCTTCGTGTTTGTCACCAAGATACAGATTCTTGTATTTTTTAAGACAATTGTTTATACCTACATATTTATTCACACCACACATGATTAGCCTTTTTCTGTCCATTGCTGGGCATCGGCCTCTCCTATAATCTATACCTACGTATTTATGTTTTAGGGGGTACCAATGCGCACGCTGTACGCATATTCATCCTATTAATGGAATAGATAAAAGACACTTAATCATGGGCATGTTTAATTATAATTAATTTATAAGTTTCGGTCTCCTACCTGAGATCTCGGTTGAATCGTCCAGTTCATTAATGCTTCTAATTACAATAAAGAAACCTTTTGTCGACATAATTTGTCGCCGTATGGGCACGTCCTCACAGAGGCCACGTCTCCGTAACGACGTCACGTGCCGACGCGGCCCAAACTTATGAAACGTAATCCAACCTATTTCGGGGGACCAATTTACAAGACTTTATTTGAAAAATCTCACTGATTCAACAAGAGTTCACTTCTTTGATGTGTTCTATAATAACTAGGGAGGTAAATAATCCGTTATGTACAAAAAAATTGTACAGCCAGTTATGCCATAGAAGGAGTTTTGTTAGCGAGGGAGATTTTTTCAGAGAGAGAAGCGTAGACCAGTAATAGTTAAACATCTGTAAATACACGACCTGTTTTTTAACTGACTTTAAAATTAGAAGAAGATTAACATATCGACAAAATCTTTTTTATTTTTACGTATGTTCCCCGATTACTCGAAGGCGCTTGGGCTGATTTAGTAATTCATTATTTATGGTTGGAAGTGAGCTTACCTTTTTTCGTTGTATAGGTATTTCACCTGCCGTGCCGTGCCGTGTGGTGACGGCAGTAAGAATACATTTGTCACCACCCCAACTCTTCCCGTGGGTGTCGTAGGAGTCGACTAAGGGACTAAAGTGTTACTGATCATACACTTGACCCGGGTATGTCTGAAAACTACGACCAAGACCACCGGGGGATGGGCAGCAGCATCCCTAAAGTGCGGTGGAGACACTGCGATCGCCAACCCGCATGCCAAGCGTGGCGATTATGGCAACTACCCCCCATGGATTTACAAACAAGGCCGCGGCCCCGAGGTTCCGGCGACCCCCGGTGCCCTGGTTATGGTAGCGGCCAGGGTGCTAGCGGGGTCAGGGGTGCTAAGAATCTCCGGCAAAGATCCGGCTACCACCACCGACGACCTCTGGCCCTGGCAACGTACAACACACGTACACTGCGGACCGACGAAAAGTTAGTGGAACTGGAGGAAGGATTGAGCAAGTTGCGTTGGAACATTGTGGGATTGTCAGAAGTCCGAAGAGAGGGCGAGGACACGATAATCCTAAAGTCCGGCAACTTGCTCTATTTCCGGGAGGGCGACCAACAGTCCCAGGGAGGTGTCGGGTTCATCGTCCACAAGTCCCTCGTAAACAACGTGGTGAAGATCGAGAGTGTGTCGGCTAGGGTGGCGTACCTTATACTCAGAGTATCTGAGAGATACTCGCTGAAGGTCATACAGGTGTACGCGCCGACTTCGACACACTCCGACGACGAGGTGGAGGCTATGTATGATGATATCTCAAAAGCCATGCATAGCTCCAGAACCTACTTCACCGTTGTTATGGGGGACTTCAACACGAAACTGGGCAAGAGAGATGGTGACGAACTGAGGGTGGGGCAATTTGGGGTTGCACCGGGGCCATCTGCTGGCTGGTTTCTTGGAGAAGGAGGGACTCTACATGATGAACTCCTTCTTTAAGAAACGCGAGCACAGAAAATGGACTTGGATGAGTCCCGACGGTGCAACTAAAAACGAGATCGACTTCATCATGTCGACGAAGAGACATATATTCAACGATGTTTCTGTGATCAGTACGGTTAAAACCGGTAGCGATCACCGCCTGGTAAGAGGCACGTTGAATATATGTCCTAAGCTAGAACGCTCGCGACTGATGAAGTCTACGCTCCGTCCTGCACTCCATCTCCAAAACCCCGAGAGCTTTCAGCTGGAACTCCAAAACCGTTTCGATTGCCTAGGCGATGACGTGGACGTATTCAACGACGGGTTTGTGGAAGCTGTCCATAGCGCTGGGTCTAAGTTTTTTAAGGCCCAGCGGACAAATAAGACCAGAAAGCTCTCCGACTCCACTCAGAAGCTAATGGAAAAAAGGAGTGAACTGGTTCTACAATCCTCAGTTGATGCGACTTCATACCGGCAGCTCAACAGACAAATCTCTAAGTCCCTCAAACGCGATATGCGCCAATTCCGTACCAAGTGTATAGAAGAAGCCATCGAGCGGAACAAGGGCTCTAAAGTTTTTGCAAGGGATCTGTCTGTTGGGCAAAGCCAGCTCGCCAAATTAAAGACTGAGGATGGTAGAATCGTCACATCCAGATCTGAGCTGCTGAGTGAGATAGAGGGTTTTTATGGACAGCTGTACACGTCAACTAGCAGACCCGAAGTTGATCTAGCGGAAGACCTCAGAGCTAGACTGACCCGACACTATACAGAAGACATCCCGGACATCAGCCTGTGCGAGATTAGAATGGCTCTTGAACAGCTCAAAAATAACAAGGCGCCTGGGGAGGACGGAATTACAGCTGAGCTTCTGAAGGCGGGTGGTAAACCGATCCTTACGGCCCTTCAGAAGTTGTTCAATTCCGTCTTACTGGAAGGGAGAACGCCAAAGGCATGGAACAGAGGTGTGGTGGTACTGTTCTTCAAAAAAGGTGACAACGCTTTATTGAAGAACTACCGACCCATCTCACTTCTGAGCCATGTCTATAAGCTGTTTTCAAGAGTCATTACGAATCGTCTTGCACGCAGGCTTGATGACTTCCAGCCTCCCGAACAAGCCGGTTTCCGAAGAGGCTTTAGTACCGTAGACCACATCCATACGCTTCGCCAGGTTATACAGAAGACCGAAGAATATAACCTGCCCCTCTGTTTAGCGTTTGTGGACTACGAGAAAGCCTTCGATTCGATCGAAACATGGGCAGTACTACAGTCTCTCCAACGGTGCCAAGTCGACTACCGCTATATCGAGGTGTTGAAGTGTTTGTACGAGAGCACCACAATGTCAGTCCGACTCCAAGACCAGAGCTCGAAGCCAATTCTGCTGCAGCGGGGAGTTAGGCAAGGAGATGTCATCTCCCCTAAGCTGTTTACCGCTGCACTGGAGGATGTCTTTAAGACTCTGGACTGGAGAAGGCTGGGTATCAACATAAACGGCGAGTACCTCACTCACCTTCGATTCGCTGACGATATAGTAGTCTTGGCTGAGACCTTGGAGGACTTAAGTACTATGCTCGTTGACCTCAGTAAAGCCTCCGAGCGAGTTGGTCTTAGGATGAACATGGATAAGACGAAAATCATGTCGAATTCCCATGTAGCACCAACTCCCGTAATAATCGGAGACTTTACACTCGAAGTTGTAGACGAATACATATACCTAGGGCAAACTATTCAGTTAGGTAGGTCCAACTTCGAGAAAGAGGTCAATCGTCGAATCCGACTCGGTTGGGCAGCGTTCGGGAAGCTACGACACATATTTTCGTCCAATATTCCGCAGTGTTTGAAGACGAAAGTCTTTAATCAGTGTGTGTTGCCAGTGATGACATACGGTACTGAAACGTGGCCGCTTACAATGGGTCTCATAAGAAGGCTCAAAGTCACCCAAAGGGCAATGGAGAGGGCTATGCTAGGAGTCTCTCTGCGTGATCGGATTAAAAATGAGACCATCCGCAGCAGAACCAAAGTAGCCGAAATAGCTCTCCGAATCGCTAAACTGAAGTGGCAGTGGGCGGGGCACATTACGCGTAGAACCGATGGCCGTTGGGGCGGGAAGGTTCTTGAGTGGCGGCCACGTACCGGAAGGCGTAGCGTGGGTAGGCCCCCCACAAGGTGGACCGATGACCTGGTGAAGGTCGCAGGAGTCCGCTGGATGCGGGTGGCGCAGGACCGGTCATTGTGGCAATCTTTGGGGGAGGCCTATGTTCAGCAGTGGACGTCTTTCGGCTGATATGATGATGATGATGATGAGGTATTTCACAAAGAACACATGTCCCAAAAGAAAGTTATTTTCTAAAGTCAATATTTTCGGAGATAACCGCTTCAGAAGAAAAAAAATGTGGTCCTCCCTCTAACTTTTGATCCATGCGTCCAAAAATGAGGGAGCTATGTACATATTTTATTACGAATGAGCTATACATGTTTTATTATGAAAGCGATTAAATTATTTTCGTCTAGTAGTGAAAGTCTTAAGTTGGTGATGGAAGTTGGGGGATAAATCGTTAAATACCTATAACTTATTTCATATAATTTTGGAAGTATTTGCGTTTAGGTGGTCTTAATCTGATGTTGGTGCTGATGATGGAAGGACGACAGTCCTTAATGTATAGAAGTTGGGGCATAATTATTAATGGTGTCATGTTTCATTTATTTTGGAAAGCTATTAAAGTATTTTATGCAACCCTTTTTTAAGAGAGGTCAAAAAAGGTGAGTGGCGTGGGTAACAATTTGAGGCGAAGCCGAAAATTGTTATTAAAGGCGCCACGAGTATTTTTTGATTCGGTTAAACAATGTTGCATACAATACTTTTTCTACGACCACACATTTATTTTTAAATAAAATTGTAAATTTTAGAAATATTCTTAGTCAAACACAATTTTATTAATCATCAAGGTCGGGCGGGAGACGTCAAAATTAAAATTAGCTCCTCTATGGCTTATTGTTTATCAGATTTTTTTTTAATTAGGCTGGAAGCCTTGTATTTCATCAAGTCTTGCATACACAAGGTGTCTTAAAATGCAAAAAACGCACTGCGTGTATACCCGAATGCGTTTATAGGGAATAGATAATATAGACTTATCTTGACATCTGTAAGGTACGGGCTTAAAGGTGTGTTCACGACCATGTCAATGACAAATAAAAGTACGGGAGTAGAAAAAAGTATTAAGGGATCGGCCACGCGCGTGTACGGTACCTACCTGCTTATTCGGATGTCGTCGTGGTATATAAAAAAAAACGTACCTGGGTATATTCGATTGATATGCCACTCTGATGAAAAATACTGATGCTTATTATTGTGGAAGATTTTCATTCTTTATTTTGTCAAACGCCGCGATAACTACGGGGATGTCTAAGTCTAAATGGATAACTATTTAGTAACAGAGATTTAATAAACACGTTCAAGAAAGTGCTTATTTATTAGAACAGATCAGGATGCTTAGCCAAGTTGCCAATCGCTAACGCTTATTAGCGTATCGTAGTTTTCCCTCTCTGTCACTCTTTCATATTAGTGCTACAAAGACAGTGAGCTGCCTTTCTTTACGATTGACGATTAAGCGCTAGCGATTGGCAACTTATCTAAGCACCCAGCAACATTTAGCACAAAATACTCACTATAAATATAGTTGGATGCAGGGATGAATAATATGAATGATTTTTCTAAGCTTTAAGATAAAACAACGTATAATAGTTCAGTTTATAAATGTTAAAGGATGATGGTTATAATTGCCACTGAAAATGTGTCAACGAATTTAACAAATTGAGGGTATTTCAAATATCGAATGTAACGGACGCGAGGTGTTTTCATAAGTTAAAATGTATAGGAATCAGATTGCTAGTTCAGCTGAGTTAGTATTAAATGGATGTACCTAAATAAGTCTTGGGGGTCATCATGACTATGACGTAATAATTCGGTTCAGTTTAGGTTTAGGGAAAGGGACAGTGATATACGACTCGTATAGCCTTGTTCGTTTCTCTCGTTCTAAACTGAACCGCATGAGTACGTCATGGTAACCCCCCTGTAAGTGTAAAATTTTCTGCTAGGATATTAGAATCCCCTATTATCACTCTACTATTTACTTGCTTTAATACTTTTTATGCACTATTAGAATTTGATTGGCTTCCATTATTAATTTTTTGGTAGGTACATTAGTACATTACGACACAAGTGCGAAAACACGAAATTTACAACACCTCTGACATTAGGTGATCTTGGTCGTTTTTCTTTGGTATATGTCATCTAATAATATATTAAACTGAACCACTTCAAAATTATGATAATAAATAGAAAAATCTATACTTGTCCAAAAGGTCGCTCAAAATGATATGGAGGTTTCTGGAAGACATTTTTTTAAGAGATGCTTTTTCGAGATTTGCTCTCAGTCATGTAATATGTTCCCCCCCTAATTTTGTAAAGCTACGGGGTATGAAATTAAAAAAAAAGGAATAGAATAACTCTTTCAACAATTTTTTGTTTTGATCATAGGATCTCTTATAGTTTTTGAGTTGCCTGTAGTTTTTATATTTGCTGCTGCAAATATGGAAATTGCTGCAAAAAGGTTCCGCACCCTTTCTGCAAGAGTGCGACTCGCAATTGACCGGTTTTATTTTAACCCAAATTTAACTACAAAAGCGTTACTAGTAAAGAATTACACGTAATAAAAAATAAAACTGCTGTAATAGTAATATCCAGCAATCCAGTTAAAATATCTGTGGCAAAGCATAGCGTTATACGAAATGCGAACTGACAATCGGCGACTAACGAGAAACTTTCACTGTGATATTTGAATTTCAGCTGCATTTTTGGACATTTCATGTTTTCTCGGGCTATTACGTTTCTCGGATTAGAGGAAATGTAACAGAGAAATTAGTAATTAATTTAATTTCTGGTATCTTGTCACGTGACTAGTATATTTGGAGATTATTCTGTAATAATGTAATTTAAATAGGACTCACACGCCACAGTTTTTCCCATCACTACAATTATATTATGTTCCCTAAATATATGAAGCGTTTCAGTTGCCCCTCTGTTTTACTTAGTCAAATTGTCTATAATACACATATGTAGGTAACAAGGTATTGTGATTTTACTACTAACGAAGCTAATTCAGCGGTATCCAACAAGAGATTATACGTATCTCTAATAACGCCGGTCAAACGTTTCAAGTTTCGAAATTAGAATTTTAGTTAACCATTGGCATGTTCGATATGTCGACGTATTCGTCACATGAAGCTGTCATAGGTAATCATCCTCATGCAGCAACAAAATTGCCTCGTTCCGAGATAGATTTCTGCCTATTTGAAATTCATGGACAGCATTATCCTTCAACCCTGTAGTGGGTACCAGTTATATCTACAGATATGCAACATACCTACAGGTTCAATACAGTACTTATCAAAACTGAATCCTGGTTGATTGTAAAGTGGAATATGTTCGAATAGAATTACTAATATATTTTATTAGCTTTTTCAACATTTCTCAATCTCAATATGACTTTGAGTCCTCCTTTTTGCAGTCGGTAAAATTTTTTTCATCATATCAGGTTACTGAAATTTCAACTTCGATCAGATGAAATTTTAAGATTTTCGTATTCATTATGCTTATACTGATAAGCCTAATGAATACGAAACACTAAGAATTTCTAGAAATTGTCGTTTTAGAATATTTTTTGTTATTGTTTACTTTACAAAAAGGGTTTTACATCTCATCGTAGTTCACTTTGAGATTAATTATAACATTCCATTGGACTTATTATCGTGTTATTTTGATTTTGAGAGGGGTTCGGTTAAATCAAATAATTGGACTTTTTTGGACTATATTATCCGCGTCTATATTCCCATTACTACAGATGCCAAATAGTCCAGATTCCCAGTATTACAGATTACCAAAACTACAGATAACAAATACCACAGATTGCCAATTTTTTTATTAAGAATAGGTAGACGTTCGACCACAATCATACCTGCAGGTAAAGATGATGCAGTCTACGGTGGAGCACGTTTACCTATGAGATTCCCAATACAACGGATTTCCAATACAACAAATTTCCAATACAACAAATTCCCAATACTGCTGATTTCCAATACTGCAGATTCCCATTACTGCAGATTTCTAACACTACAGATTCCCAATACAACGGATACCCAATACCGCAGATTTCTAATAAGTACTTTATAGTACAAATTCCTCATTCACCCTACCAGATTACCGTACTGTACATGTACCTCATAAAAAAAATTAAGCTAAACCTAAATTGACAACGACCAATACAAAATCATGTCCTAATTTCAAAAAGGAGCCACGTTGCCGCCGTTAGCTAAAGCATAAAATTCTGAATTAAAAAGAAAAAACAAAAGTGAGTGAAAAAATACGTGCCTTATAAGGTTCATTGTAAATTTAGGATAAAAATACAAATATGAAAATCCAACCCTACATTTCTCCTAAAAAATACACGCATTCCATGACTTGGAATCCTTTTCCCCAGTTAATTTGCCTACAATTTGAATACGAAGCTCTAATAAATTCCACGGAACCTATCACTATTGGATCAGCAGTTTAAAGGGTCCGAACCTTAGGGCGTTAATAAAATAACCCTTCGCTGCCTGCCCTATGGAACGGAAAATTAGAAAAGTTCACACTTTACTTATGGTTAATGTTATCGCTGGACTTAATTTCGCGACTTTTTCTGCCACAAAAGTTATGGTCAATCTCTGAGGGTGGTTTAAGGTTAATTTTAACTAGGCTTTTATGACGCTTATGGGAGTTGTTAGCTTTACATTTTAGAAGGAAGTAAGACAGTTTTGGTGAGTTTTGTACTGTTAATTAGCATTTTGATACTTTTTAATGCCAAACTCTTAACTGAAGCGATTAAGAATTATGTAGTCAGATAGAAGCACCATTTTATTTTCATGCTTTCTCTCAGAAACTTTTTAAACTCGCGATAACTGACATAGCCACCTCTTCTCTGACTTCCACTCACAAATCGTAAGAAAACTAGAACCTTGGTTTCCTGAACCATCCTGAATCTTGCATCGGATATCTGTGAAATATTTCTCATCGACCAAACATTTTTTTTATAGATTTTGATGTTCAAACTTCTTATGAACGTAGTCATGAGATGCTAAGGGGTGTACCGATAAAAAACTGTAAATTTCAAATGGTACAATCGAGCACGTATAGTTGAATAGTTATTATTTTTGGCTTTAGAAATTATCGAAGAGGTCATTAACTAACTTTGGTCCTTCTTTTATTGCAGCTGCAATTTCAGTATTCACTATATTAGTTCTTCCGGACCTCTTCCAAATCCATTTTTCAAAGCTCTTTTTTTAATTCCCCACTGAACGATCGGTCAGTTCTGCAGAAGTGACCGATATTTCTGGTGAATCTCCACGTTTTTGTAATGTACCCTTGCCTTGGGCGCAATAATGCACTATAAGAGGAACTCTCAAAAGTTTAGTCCTATATAATTCTTAGTCTCTTTGGCATAGTTATATAAAGCTAAATTATCCCCAGAAAGTAGTAAAAATAGTATGCATAAGTCAAGAAGACCGGAAGAATGGCCAGGTTAATCGACGACGGTCCCATAATTTAGAAGTCTGCACATAAAAAACGAAAAAAAAAATGTTCGGAAAATATTTTTTGGGAGAGGTTTCGAAGAAGCTGTACTGGGAGTACAGGAAACGCAGTAGTAACACAAAAGTACTACAATAAGTTAATTTAAAGCTCCTAGTCAATGTCCAAAGCCAGAAAAAAACTATATAGAACCGATTTTTACATTTGAGATTTTAAATTTTCTTTCGGTACACCTCTTAATGATATGTATTGATTATTATGTACGAATATTTTTTTCTTGGTCCCTCAGTGTCATTGCTGTTTGTTTGTAAATCCACCAAGGTGATATTGGGTCGTGATATATATGTAGTTTGAATAGGGATAGAAACGATGGTCCTTATATCTTAATGAGCAGGGCCCGTAACTTTCATGCCGATGACATCAATTTGACGTCACGCTCCATTTAGGGTGATCCGAAATAGTTTTATTGTTAAATATTAATCATTAGTCGTCAATCATTTTAATCATGAACAAATAACTTCAAAAGTAGTCTATTTACACGTGAAATAAATAATACCTACTTGATACGTGCTTTACGTTAAAGAGGAATTCCGTTTTCTACGTAAATATTGAAATGTGCTAACAATATCATTAAATAAAATGTATGTATAAGCACAAATCAAATAATTTTACTTATGTTTCACGTATCAAGTAGATATTATTTATTTCACGAGTAAAATATACTACTTTTGAAGCTATTTGTAGATGATTAAAATTATTGATGACTAATGATTAATATTTAACAATAAAACTATTTTGGATCACCCTAAATGGAGCGTGACGTCAAATTGATGTCATCGGCATGAAAATTACGGGCCCTGTTAATGAGTATTTCTTTAGAAGCACTTACGTATTTTCGCTTAAGATAAAGATTGGTACTTTTGAATAAATAAAAATAAAAAAAACTTAATGACTCATGTTTCAAATAAAATTGTTTAAATGTTTACCATAATTGCGTTTCAAAAAAATTTGTTGGATGAAAAATTGTGTCATTATTTATCGTTTGGACTTCTGATGCGATTATTTCAACGTTTTGAAAAATGTTCAACAGCCCCAATTAATTGGCGAGAACTTTTTATTTTTAATAAATAGTTACGCTACGTGGTGACGGCAGCAATAATACTTTATTTGTCTCCACTCCCAACTCTTTCCGTGAGTGTAGCGATCGCCAATCAGCATTTCCAGCGTGGTGATTATGGGTATTTACCTCCTAATACGTCCGTACACATTACTGATAGGAGAGGCCTATGTCCAGTTGCCTAAGATAGATTGAGGATCAATGTATGTGAATAACTAAAAGGGTCTGAGCATTATTTAGTTAAATAAAGTAAGTCATGCATTGTGGTAACTTTTCACTTTAATATTCGGATTAATAATTGAAAATCCCACCAAAACCTTCAAATATTAAGCTTAAATTCTGAAATGTTTCCTTTGTAACGAAATTTCGTAATTTCAGGAGTATGGAGTTGCTCGGTCGTGACTGTTGTGATTGCGACTAGATTTGCGCGTAAGTCATTGTATGGGGCTTAATGCTTGCCTAGTGTAAGTAAAAAATAGCAGAAAAAGAAAACAGACCTAAACAAATAACGGATATGCTATTTTGTGTAAAAAGAATTCACGAAATAAGCAATAATTAAATAAACTAATATCTAATACAGTTTCGGTGCTACATACCAAATTATTCTTATTTCTAATTATTATTACTTGTCTTTTAATAATAAATTTCAACTTCACTAAATCTTTCCATCGAATTAATTATTAAAACTTCTCTTGAATAATAATAAGCCGTTTCAAAATTTATTGCCACGTTACAAGATTCCATTAATTTACTTTGAGGTTTACTTGTTATTGAAATCAGTATCTGTAACGGAAAGTCCTGGAATTGCCAAAATTATATCAAATATTAATTTGTTTATTTTAGTAAATATTTGTGAGTTTACATCACTAAGACTCGTGTATATCAAATTTCTTATCTTATTGTAATTCCTGCGTAACTTAACTACGTATCCAAGTTGCCTAATTGCTAAACTCAGTGGCGTTTCGTCGTTTTCTCTCTTTCTTCTTACTAGTGCGACAGAGATGGAGTTGCATTTCGTTTGCGCCTTAACGTTTAGCGATTGGCATTTTGGTTACTCACCTTTGTATTGAAATACCAACTACCTACCATCTCCGTACTTAATTTATTTAATTAAGTACTGATTTTTCAATCCCCAGATAACAGTAACTGTCAAATAAATGTTAGCTCTATCCTTTTTTGACTGATGTCCAGCGATAAGGATGGTAATACTTTTAACTGACGGATACTTTTAACTGAGGATTGAATAAAATATTTTAAAATAAAAATAAAACCGCCTTCAAAAATTCGCCCGAACTAAAAAGTAAAAAATAATTTTATTTCCTACTTCTTAGGATTTCCTACCCAAACCTTTAAACCTAGGTATCCTACAGGTATCCTACAGATTTCTTAGAAGTCGGTGCCAAGCCAAATACGTTCATAGGTATGTACTCGTATTAGATAGAGCTTTGTAACTTACTGTCAGTCCGATTATGTTGTTATCAACAGAATGATCTACCTCAGTCATTTTGATTAAAGCATAACCGGTGTGACAGTAAGTTCTGTGACTTGACTATAGACAAAAATCTATCAAATACGGTCATATACTCGCGAAGTGAACATATTTGGCTTGGCACCGACTTCTAAGAAATCTGTAGGATACCTGTAGGATACCTAGGTTTAAAGGTTTGGGTAGGAAATCCTAAGAAGTAGGAAATAAAATTATTTTTTACTTTTTAGTTCGGGCGAATTTTTGAAGGCGGTTTTATTTTTATTTTAAAATATTTTATTTTACGCTTTTTAGTAGTGTAAAATCGTTATTTAGTATGCACTGCACTGTAATAGGCCAGAAAACCTGAACTGGATAACTTAAATATTCAAAGAATTATCCCATTATCGAGGAGATATACAGTGTATCATCAGTAGGTATGAATAATTTCAAAGATTATAGGTAACAGCCTTAGCATGCCTATATTATTTAAAGAATCACTAACCTCTAACCAACATGTCATAACTACTAAGCAAAAACTTGAATAGATCTCGAAAATGTATGACAGTTGTTACATTCAAAGAATTACTTAATCGTTAAGGTGTTATACCTTTCGTCATCAGCTCACCAATATGAGACTATGACCACCTAAAGGCAAATACTCAAATAGCTTCCAAAATATATGAACTATGTTATATTTAAAGAATTATCCCCCAACTCCTAATCTCTAAGGAGTTGTACCTTCCATCATCAGCTCACCGACATGAAAGGATGACCACCTAAACGCAAATACTCGAATAGCTTCCAAAATACATGAAATATGTTATATTTAAAGAATTGTCCCCCAACTCCTAATCTCTAAGGAGTTGTACCTTTCATCATCAGCTCACCAACATGAAAGGATGACCACCTAAAGGCAAATATTCAAATAGCTTCCAAGCCTTAGCATGCCTATATTATTTAAAGAATCACTAACCGCTAACCAACATGTCATAACTATTAAGCAAAAACTTGAATAGATCTCAAAAATGTATGACACTTGTTACATTCAAAGAATTACTTAATCGTTAAGGAGTTATACCTTTCGTCATCAGCTCACCAACATGAGACTATGACCACCTAAAGGCAAATACTCAAATAGCTGCCAAAATATATGAACTATGTTATATTTAAAGAATTATCCCCCAACTCCTAATCTCTAAGGAGTTGTACCTTCCATCATCAGCTCACCGACATGAAAGGATGACCACCTAAACGCAAATACGCGAATAGCTTCCAAAATACATGAAATATGTTATACTTAAAGAATTATCCCCCAACTCCTAATTGCTAAGGAGTTGTACCTTCCATCATCAGATCACCAACTTAAAATGTTCATGACTAGACGCAAATACTTGACTAGTTTTCGAAAAGAAATGAAAAATGTCATGTGTGCCTACAACATTTGAAGAGTTCCCTCGATTTCTCCAGGATCCCATCATCAGATCAGAATTCGGTGACAATGGGACCAACTAGAAGGTATACCCTTTCAAACAAAAAAAGAATTTTTCAAATCGGTCCACGCGTCTTCGAGTAATCGGGGAACATACATATAAAAAAAAAAAGATTTCGACGAATTGTTAACCTCCTCCTTTTTGAAGTCGGTTAAAAATCAGCCCTAAATATGCTATAGGTAGTTATTGTAGATTTTTTATTTCAGTCCATCTAAAGAAAAGAAAATTCCTAAAGTGATAATACTTTTGATGGCCATTCTTTGCTACTAAATAGAATCTTAAACTAATATTTTGAGTGATATACCTTGCTGAAATCGGTCAAAGAGCAGTTAAGTAACCCGGTGCTCTGGAGCTAAAAGTCGGGCTGCAATAAGACCCGCTATATCCGGAAACCAATAAATGATTATCCAAGTGGATAGAGTTTGCTTGACCGGGTGCCGGGTTGACGCCAGATTGGGCTGCATTATGGAGACGGCTTTTAAAAACGCTGCTACCAATTCTATGTAGTATTTCGGAAAACGGTATACGCCGTTTTTCGAAACCGTGTACACCGTTTTCCGAGATAGCTGGCGACTTATACCCTTTTTCACTAGAGCTGCAGAATCTGTACCCTTGCCTTTCCGTCCTTTTCCACCGTTGCATATACTTGTACATGCAACGATCCTTCCCGCTACCGACCGAGTCTACCAACCATTACGATAAATTTTCGGTAAAGGACCAACATCGAAAGCGTACATGGAAAATTCACTCTAATCTAAACAATCACTCGCTTTGAATGAGGGGTTAAAACAATTTAAAAATAAATTTCGATGTTGGTACTATACTGTAGGTATAATGGTTGGTAGTCTCTGTCGATAATGGGAAAGATCGTCGTCCATCCTGTATATGTACCCGGCTGTATATGTATGGCGTGTGAGGACGGTAGTAAAAATATATTTGTCACCACCCCAACTTTTCAGGGATTGAAGTGTCACTGATAGAAGATTGAGGATGGGCAACAGCGTTATCATAGTGAACATATTACCTACTACGATCACCAATCCGGTTGCCCAGCGTGGCGATTATGGACATTTGATGTGCTGATGTCCTGTCCGATCTCCGAGACTGAAGATTACAGCGACAGTTTTCCTCTGGGACTAAATTAATTATTAGAATGTAGGTGTTCCATTCTGTGGTGCGCCCTTTGATGGCTCACATATCCTATTTTTGCACTAAAAGTACGTGCGCACTTTGGACATGTCAGCACATCGCCAACGTAATGCTATGATACGGCAGCTTGGGCCTTGAGCTCATCCCGCTTTTTGCGAACTCATTACGACCCTTAATCTAAAAAAATACTAACTTTCTCATAAATAAGCCGTCGTCGTCGCCGTCCTCCCATTCTAAGGGCTCTAATCTGCTTCGCTTCATATGTCTTTTCACGACACTTGTTTCGCATATCGGAAGACAGATTGGCGAAACGCATCTTCTATTTAGAACTCCAGAATGGAAAGCGTAACAGCGGTGGACAATACTTGCGCTATGGGCATATACCTCCTTATGCGTCTATGTATATGCATAGTCAATAGGAGAGGACTACGTGCCTAATGGTTATTGACGCTTAAAATAAGAGAAAATGAATTTTAAAAGCCTTTTCCACATACATCGCACAGCTTTGAACTCAAAGCTTTGAGCTGAATGGAACAACGGGGAATATTTAAATTGGAAGCAAGTCGTGCTACTTTAAAAATATTCAGGCTTGTAATACTATTTTCTTTTATATGATTTTATACACTAATGAATTCCAGTTTCAATAAGGGCTGGTTTTTCAATACCCAGACAAAATTATCCATTAGTTAAACATTTCATTTATCCTTTTCTCAAGTCGTGTTGAAAAATAGGACAAAGCTGACATTTATCTGACATACTGTTAACAAAACATTGAAAAATCAGCCCAAAGTAAACGTGACTCAACCGCGTACCAAAACAAACGCGTAGGTTAGGTACCTACTTCATATAATATGAGACATGTATCATACAAATAAAAAAAGCAAAAATATGGAGTACACTTTCTGTTTTCTTAGCATAAAAAATAAAACAATATGCTGAAAAGTAATATGACGAGTGAAAAATTGTGAATAGGTTGTGACTTGTGATAATTACTTAAAAATTGTGAATTATGATTATGATATGTGTGTAGATATAGTAGTGTATGCAACTATACGTAATTATTAGGTTTTACTAGGCTTATTATTAGGTGATTACTCACTTTCAGTTCGTTTCATAAACCCACACTCGAGTAGTTGTAATGCCCCTCATTACGTACAGTTTCATAAACTACTATTATATGGGGGCTGATAGTAGACTTCCATGATATGAAAAAAAAAATGCATAGTAAAGTATTAGTATTCGCACATTTTGCTTCATATAAAAAGCACTTTTTCAGTACATGCATTGTAAAATATAAATTGATGCACACAGACATGAAATAATAATATATAATAATTTTGATTCATCGAAGTTGATAAGTTTTGATTGAGAATTCGATTGATGATTCAAAATTGTATGATTATTATGAACGATTTTCTCTATTCGGGCCCGCAATCTATGGCGCAATTTCACGTTTGTACGCCCGCAGGCCGATCGGCTCATCGACGTGGACGGCTCCGGTCGGGTTCTATCGCATCTGCCATTCATAAAAGTGCACTCCGGCGCGGTACAACTCCGTCGGTTCATTAGGAATTATAAGGTCGGCTCAAAAAATATGGAACAATTTTGATCCTTGTGCTTACGTTCTGAGCTGTGACCATATACACGGTGCTCGTGATCATTCCGAAAGATTTTAATGCTGGATTCCTGACCACATTTAGAGTCTTTAATGTTATATAAAATTTCCTGGATTCAGCTTGGTTTCAGAGATAATCAACCTTTTTTCGAAATAAGTTTTTCGACGTAACTCGTCATTTAACTTCTTTATGATTACAATGCCACCACACCTTTTGCCTGACAATCAAAAAATACGAATAGACTTGACGAAATAACCTGTATCTAAAAAAACAATTGAAATAAATAATTTAAACAAATTGTTGTTTTGATAAAAAGTACTAGAAATGTTAAGAAGTATTCAAAAAGACTAAAAAAAGAAAAAAAAAATTTTTTTTGGTGGAATTGACTTTTGGTCTCATAATATTTTATGTTTATTTTGATGCCTAGAATGCACAGTTAAAATCTTTCGCAATGCTCGCGAGCACCGTGTATAACATGGACGTCTAACGCCAGCTCAAAAATG
>JALPQI010016723.1:0-21602 GCA_025490895.1 Thaumatotibia leucotreta
AGTACGATGCGGCGCGCGCGCACTTACCTACGTCAACCGTGACACTGACCGTCCGTGACCTAGTCACCTAGATTGAGGTAACTGCTATGTTGCCAACTCGTGCGCAGGTCGCTCACCCCTTTCCGCCGCCCTCTGCGTCCCGCACCCCGTTGACGTCTTATCATTAGTAGGCCCATTATTTTGCATTTGCATGAAGGATAAATTAATAATAAATGAAAAAAAAAATGACAATTTTATTTGATAAAATAAATGTAATCTATTATCGATACCAAATATGTGGGAAAATTTATTGTACCGGTGAAAAAATAACCCTGTATACGCTGGAACTTATGCAAGTGGACATTTTTATACATCGCCATATATACTTTTAGTCTAGTGTCGCAACATGTTTATATTTGGTCTAATATACAGGTGAACATTTTTATACTTCGTCAAAATTATATACGCCCGAATTTAAGCAAGTGGACATTTTTATATATCGCCTTATTTACTTTCAGTCCAACGACGCATAAATCGCAACGTTCGGTATGAAATCAGTTTTTTTCGCGATATTTGTTCCATAAAGACCATCTTAGCACGTTTTTCACAGTTGGGATCAAGACCCTGAATCATCCTGTATCGCAAAGTAACGTTGATCGACCTGTCAAATGTGGCTGGTACAACCCGCCCAAGTGAAAATTGGCTTACTTATTATGAAATTTAGTTCACCAAATTGAATTCATGTTACAGGTTGCTAGACAATTTAACTTGACCCAACTGTAGCATCGTTAACGCTAAATGTATCGCCACAACCCCTACGCTTAGTCATGTCATGTCCCATATCGCTCGAATCATACTTTATTGACTTAAAACTCGTCATTCACCAAAACGTCCTAAGTCAGTATGAGATTCGTATAGACATACGACCATTCGTTAATTAGGTCGGTGGTACTGAAACGCACGCAGCGGAATAATGTATGAGTTTCGATTTAATTAATGTACGGCGTAGTGAAGGCAGGATTTATTGAAGGTTTGGGTAATTGATTACTTTCTGTGACATGAAATATCATCCCTGAACTAGTTCACAAATTTAAAGGTATGAGTGAATGTTTTTAAATATGAATTCTTGACATGCATCTTGATCTTAATTTGTCATTAATACATAATACTTGATGTTTAGGTATGTAGGTTAAATAAAAATTTAAATTTGAATATACACCTTTACCTTCCTGCATTCCTGGTATCTACCTCACACATCTTAAGGTGGATTTAGACCAAACGAGCGAATGGTCATTCTATCCCCCACTCTACGAAATTCGTTCGTTACACAAAACGTGATTCGTCGAAATTCGTTGATTTCGTAGAGTGGGGGATAGAATGAGCATTCGCTCGTTTGGTCTATATCCACCTTTAGGTGCAGGAATAAGAAAATAAGATAATAATCTTGTTTCCAATTTTTTTCGAAACGTGGGTATACATGTATAATTAATAAAAATACACGCGATAGATATAATCCGGTGCCATAGCTTTATTTCAAGAAAAACTGAAGAAAATACTATAGGAGCATTCCATGGGCCGTCCCGTACAAACGCGTGTATATTTCGATCATTTGAGTTTTGTTCCGAGTAATTAGTTATTATATTACATATATTTCTGAGTAATTTTTGATTCCTCTAGTCACGAAAGGGAACTCCGATATACCCACAATTTTGAGAAAAACCGTGGAATGGACCTATACCTATAACATTCCTTATTAAAATATATATTACGTTAGACTGAGTCTAGAGGATCTTCGTACCATCCCCCAGGAGTACCCTCTTCCAAAGCAGCACTGCTTTGCCCGATGGTACTCCTGACGAGGATCCTCTTAATCAGTCGAAACGAATCATCTACTTAAATTACGTGAGTCGCTAAATATTTTAATATTTTCGCATTGCATATCTGTTATAATCCTAAAACAACGTACCTTATTTAAATTACAGATGACTTTCCTGGAGTCCTTACAATCCGGCGGATTTTGAAGATGATACAATCTTCTTTGTATGAGATCGCTGACGTTGGCAGCTTCTGTCTTCCTCCACTCTTGGTAGCCGTCTAGTTCTGGAAGCTTCTCTTGGTCTGACAGGAGGGAGCTGAAAGAGGAGTGGTTTTTAGGTTGTCTGTGAAATTTAATTAAAAATCACGTGTATTTACGCCAGCAACATGCTGAGATGAGACCATTTCGTAGCGCCTTTTCTTTTTCTTTTGCATACTGTCATATATTATCTACTTTGTCCTTTTAATGCGTGTCACGAATAAATTATTTTCTATTTCTATTTAGTCACTACGATGACTGCCCGTGGTGCATTCCACGAGAATGTCCGGTACGTAACAGTTGTTCTACAGTGTACAACGGATCACTGAACGGTAATCTTGGAAAGCTGAATCTCACATAATACTAAGAATCCACTGAAGCCATACATTGCGTATCATCAATCTCGAAGGATTCTGCGAAAGCGAGGCAGATGTGTTTACGATTCTGCAAAAACTTTGTTTATTTTACAAGTTCCTTTTAGTTTACATGACCTTTCAAATCGTGTGTATTCTAAGAAATATAAACAATAGGTAAACAATAAAGTGTATTTCAAACAAACACAAGCACGCAACATTGTCTTAGTAAGTAGTTGTTTCGATGCAAATTAGTTTTATTTCTAACCTGAATTTATACAATATTATTATGAAATCGTGCCTGACGAGTTTGCCTGGCGATCCCAAGTAAATACTCGAATCGATAATTTATTTGTTACTAAATAAGATATATATACATATTTATAGATATAGATACAAAAAAATATTCTCAAAAATAAAAGATGCGCTGATAAATTCAGAAATCCACTATTATACAGACCTCCACAAACATAGTGATATATAAGCAAAAACAATGAAAATGACAATTATGTTTGTTTTAAAAACTCTACGTACAGTCAAGGGCATTAATATATATACACTTCCCCATACTGATCCCTTACAAATGTATCTATATATTAATTCACTCGACTGTACTTCAAACACTCCATTTATTGCAGCTAGGTACATTTCTTTTAGAACTACAGTCTTCCATAAAAATACCTATTTTCAAATGAGCTCAAAATGTTTTCAAGGTATTTGCGACACAGACATCATACATAGAATAGGTATATCCGAGATTTTTTTTTTTAGTTAGTAAGTAATTTAAAATTTTCAAATTAGTAGGAAAATTCCCATTGAACAATAGTTTTGGCTAAGACACACAGCTTATGCCCAGAACGATTACGTAAGCTATACCTAATTACGTAATATACATTACAGTAATAGACAACTAGAAACAGAAAAAAAATGGACGGAGTACCAACCTATGTCTCTGATTCATTTGTTCCAAAACTGCTACTAACTTCTCTTCTCCATTCTCACTATTCTTCATAACGTTATTCAGCTCATGGCTTATGTAGTACCTTAGCTCTTTAGTGTTTGACTTTATTCGTCTTTCTCATAACCTTCCCTTAGACACCAGCTGGTCTACATCCGTAGCCAACTTTTCCTTATAGTATAGTATAATAGACCAAAAAAGTCAAAGAATACCTACCTCTGTCTCTGATTGATTTGCTCCAAAACTGCTACTAACTTCTCTTCTCTATTCTCACTATTCTTCATAACGTTATTCAGCTCATGGCTTATGTAGTACCATAACTCTTTAGTGTTCGAGTTGATTCTTCTTCTGAGATTCTCGTACTCTTCCGTCGGGCCCTGACCAGAGTCTAGAAGGAGACTCGGATCGAGATCTTTGAGATTACTGCGTAACCTATGTAAGAGAAGAAATGTTAATTTATTGATTTAAACTGTCACTACTGTCACTCATATTTTAACGATAAACGGGTCTCAATCGCGTAAAGTTACATTTAATTTTATCCTGACATTTCGGGCATGACGTTATCCGTGGTCGCAGGCAGACTCGAAACGTCAGGATTACATTAAATGTAAGTTTACGCGAGTAAGACCCGTTTGTCGTTAAAATATGAATAAATGTTAATGTGTTACTTTATTTTGTCTGAATAAACTTTTATTTAGTTCCACCTATCACGATGTTTGTTAAGTTAGATACACGAAAAATTTGGAAACATATGTAAGCCGGGTGACAAAGCAATGTACTGATATCATGAAACTGGGCTGACGATGGTGTCGAAGAAATTTGGGAACTAGAAGACCTAACGCTGTGAAGTTTATGTTCGTTAGCCAAATCTTAACGAGTACCTGCTAGATGAAATCTTTAGTCATAAGTACAGTCGGCGATAAAAGCTTTTATTCAAAATGGTTAACTTAACCTTTTTTTATTTGGTATACAGGGTGGAAAGGGACGACGTTCCTTCCCGCTACCTAGCGAGTCTACCAACCATTACGATGAACTTCCAGTATGGGACCAACATCGAAATATTAAAAAAAAATTAACCTCTCATACAAAGTGAGTGATTAGTTAGAGTTCAATAGTATGGAAAAGTAAATTTTCCATGTACCTACGCTTTCGATGTTGGTCCTATACTGAAAGTTCATCGTAATGGTTGGTAGACTCGGTTGGTAGCGGGAAGGAACGTCGTCCCTTTCCACCCTGTATAGGACACATTTTTTGCTGAATAATATACTATATCTCCCCCGTAAAAAGTTGGCAACCCTAGTAACAGAATACTAAATACGCTTAGAAATTAACTCTAATAATTGGGATCAAATCGATAAGTAAAGTTCAATCGTTTAATAGTAGTGAAGTAGTAGCGGCCGATTGACAAGATGATAAACAAACAAAGTAACTCTTAGACTAAACACAATCTAAGGCAGATAGGATGTTCTTGGATTCTATTATTTAAGAGGAAATGGCAGCTGACTTTTTCCACATATTCCCTTGTTTCCTCCCTAGATGACATTTCAGCAATTTATACGAACACTAAAATCAACTTTTTCCACGTCCATGTCTGTATGTTTTCTTTTTTTATGACATTATAATTATTATCAAAAACTAGCCATCTAAAATTACAAAAATCGCCATATTTTAAATGCTACTTCAGACTAGGTACCTAAAACCGGTATTTTACCCATACAAAAAATAGCGGTTATTTCCGTTCTTCGGTATATAATTGAAAAACGACCAATTTTTCGCTAACTATAAGGACTCTTTAGACAGATAATCCATACAAAGTAGGTATTGCGTCAATTCCGGCTCCGAACTTATGGTTATCGACAATGGCCGACGTTTATTAAAAAAGCTAACATTTATACAGGGTGTTTTTTTTTCGACCGTTCAAATTCTACGTAGTGAATGTGTAGGTCATACTGACCAACTTTTACTATGGGGACAAAGTCGAAATCGAGAAAAAAAAATCAGCTGTTTCATACATTTCGGCCGGCGTAATGCCGCCAATTTGTATGAAACAGCTGATTTTTTTTTCGCGATTTCGACTTTGTCCCCATAGTAAAAGTTGGTGAGTATGACCTACACATTCACTACGTAGAATTTGAACGGTCGAAAAAAAAACACCCTGTATTAAAAAGGTAGGTTCATATATTTCATATGTATACATCATACATACATACATCATCAGCCTATGATAGTCCACTGCTGGACGTAGGCCTCTCCTATTAACTATGCGTATAGACGCATTAGGAGGTAAATGCCCATAATCGCCACGCTGGGCAAGCGGATTGGCGATCGCAGTAATGTGTCCATTATGATGACGCTGCTGCCCATCATCAATCTTGTTGAATGGTCAGTGACACGTTAATCCCTTAGTCAACTTTTACGACGCCCGCAGGAAGAGTTGGGGTGGTGACTAATGTATTCTTACGGCCGTCACCACACGGCATATGTACTTCATATGTATACTACTAACTAATAAGTGTTGATAAAACTTAAAGGAAATAAGTATGTTAATTAGTTAGAATGGTTAGGTTAAGGAAAAATGGTTTCATGAATAATACCGAAGTTATAATATTGGACACACTACGCTTGCCCAGCGTGGCCATTATGGGCATTTGCCTCTTAAAGGCCCATCCACGACATATTGGTCTAAGGCGACCAGCGGCGAGCGAATCCATGAGTTGGAGCGGGATGTCGATATGGATACTGCTTCTCGCACGTATGGTTTTCCGCTAAGCCGGTCGCCTTACGCCGCAGCCACGACATCGGTCTAAGGCGACCGGCTTAGCGGAAAACGTATGGTGCTCCCTCTTTTACCCATATCGGCATCCCGCTCCAACTCATGGATTAGACCAAGGAGGTTGGAACTCTTAGGGCGCCTATAGAGAGACGGCGTGTCAGACAAAACCCGTGCCGCGCATATGCGTTTTACGCATATGTGCTGTCAGTACCTCTCGGGACGTCATGGGTATATAAACTATAAAAATATACCAAGAATGCCACATTGCTCTGTAATCTGGTGCAGGAACCAGTCTACGTACGTTAATAAACAAAATTAAAACGTTTCCTATCACAGGTAAGTAAAAAAAGTTATATTAAATTCAATATAAAATTAGTATGGGCGAGAGACATAGTGAAGAGACACGACGCTGAATTTGTTATCGATAGTCTATGTAAACTCTTACAACTAAACGGTGTTAGTAGAAATTCAAAATTTGTTCCCGAGTTACGGACGTTTTCTATGTATACGTAAGTATAATTATGTGTATTTCTCTATTTAAGTACATATACCTATATATCGTCGCCTAGCACCCATAGTACAAGCTTTGCTTAGTTCGGGGCTAGGTTGATCTGAATGAGACTGTCCCCCAAACATTTATTTATTTATTTATATTTAGCAATAATATAATATTTATCTAGAGTGCAGACAATGAAGCAACTATACAAAAACATATAGTTTAAGAAATTCTGACTTAATTTTTAGATTTCCTATAGAACCATGTGTCAGAGAACGCTGGATAACGGCGAGTGGAAAGTTGAACTGGTTTCCGCAAAAACACGACACAATCTGTTCGGACCACTTCCAAAATGACTGTTTTGTAAAAACAAATCCAAGATCTATATTGTCATCCAATGCCTGTCCAACTTTAAAACTCCATAATAAACCTCTGTCTACCCTTACCCTTAACACTTGTTGTTTAACTCTAACCTTAAAGCTAACAACTTAATGTAAGTAGGTACTTATTGTAAATATACATTCAAATAAATGTATAAATTTTACTGTTTTTATATCATTCATAACGACATCATTTTAGTGAGATTTTAAAAATGAGAATCTTTGAATAGCTTTTTTCAAGTAACATTTTTAGTCAAATAACTGTTGGTTTTAATCTATCGATAAAAATATCGGCCATACCACAACACTATTTACATTAACATGTCAAAATTACCTGACACGGTCGATTTCTATGAAAACGACAGCCAAGGCCGCCTCTATCTCTAAGGTTACACACTAAAGAGGTCCGTGCTCTGTGGATTAGACCAATGTCGTGGCCGCGGCATAATGCGTCCATACGCATAGCTAATAGGAGAGGCCTATGTCCAAGAGTAGACCGGAATAGGCAGATGATAAGTGATGGGTGTGAATATAGAAAACAATGAGCGTGATTTTTTTAAGGACATTTCGACCGTTTTCTAAATTTTATTTGTAAATTCCGTATTTTATTTGTCAGATCGCAGCATATAGGTTCAACGACGGTATATCTTATCTGCACTTTAATTACGCTGCCTACCTATTTAACATACAAGGATACATGTATACCGGTTTAGCGTAACCACCTGCCTTTTATCACCTGTCCTGTACCTTAATAATACGTTATACTAGATCGATACGACACGATTCAAGGCCCCATCAATTATGCCGTGTTTTGATAACGATATATCGTGGCAAAAGGCTTTTATGTACTGTCAAGTACTACACTGATAACTATGATTATACCTGTAGATAATTAGTAATTCAACAGTTTTCCGTACCGTAAAACCACATAACTATAGTTCAAACCTCCCGTTTGGACCGTAAAAAACTTAACCAAATAGGTGCAATTGGCTATGTAAAGTTTTCCGAAGGTATGAATATTAATAATATTATATTTTTCACAGATAGCCGTCGTCTAAAGGTAGGTACAAGAAAATGCGGTTCTTTTATTTTCTATAAATTGTTAATAATGTTTTTTTAAGTGAGTGAGATGACATTTGTGCAGTTTTGGGGATGAACAGAGCATAATGCTTTCGTCCGCAACAAGTACAATGAAATAAAAAAAAATCTGTCAAAGTCAACTGTCTCCATCACTCTAATTTTAGAGAGACATACAAGGTGCCCGTGAGGAAAGGGAAAAATTTTAACAGCCTCTTCCTGAGACTAACAGAAGCAAAAAATGTTAAGTGAGTTTTGGTCAAATCTGCAAAATTTTTTTTTGATGTTTTGAATGCCTCACAAAAAAAGGATTTTATTACTGAAACTATCGCAAAAAATGCACTTTAAAGTTTTTTTTCTCATTTGCTAGGTAATTAAAGATTTTTTTGTTCATTTGATGTCTGTCAATTAAGTGTGACAAGACTAAGACAACATGATAACAAAATCGTTTCCTAAAATGCGTTTATCATTGCGTAACGGGCTAAAACGGTTTTAGGAAAAAATCAAATTTTCTCTTAAAATAGACTCCATCCAGAAAACTTCATATGACATTTTTAACTTCAAATTTGGTAAGAAATCCGCTGTTGATTTTTTTCCCCTTCCTCATGGGCACCGTATATATAAATGCTCGAAGTTATAGATTTTTCGAGAAAATAAAAAATATGAAGTTTTCTAGCGCATGTAGAGCTTTTTAAATGGTACATCCGAAGTTTTTTCAAGTAATAATTAAGTAATAACTACAACGTATTTTTTACATTTATTGCAAGACGCTAATACTTGAAGCTTATTATCTCTAGTGACCTTTAAGAGTGGTACTAGGTCTTTAAGATTTATCGTTAAACCTGTAACTTCAAACAGGTTCGACTCCATTGCACTTTTATTATTTCAGTGACATTAAAACTGATGCCTTCGTTGTATCACTGCCCCTCTAGAAACCTCTTTAGTTTAGGAATGACCGCATAGACACTTCACTTAGATTAATGTTAGAAAAACACTTGAATGTATCACGCATTATGATGCTGTCAACACTGAGTAGGCATACGAGTAGCTAGCACAAGATTGGTGCGAGAGTATCGCCGCGACTTCCCGTTTTTTACTAACTGTTTTATAAAAGAGGGACGGACTATGTCGCCGCGAGATACTGTCGCTTGAATCATGTGCTAACGCTATACAAATCGTCAGTAGAATCCAAAAAACATGTAAACAAATATGGCTGACCTTCCATAGCATTTGACGTCTTTGACACATCGTGAAACACGTTTGCAGATATATTTTTACGTGAATACAAATAAATATCAATAATTTTAACTAAAAATGTATGTGAACTCAAGGTTTAAGGTTTTAAATTCGTAACAAAATTATGGAATAATGCAAGTTTTTAGGTTTGTTTACATTTTTTTTAGATTCTACTGACGAATGGAATACATGACTATCGTTGATAAATTGAGTGAACATTCATAAACCTAAAGGTGCATGCAGGCCAAAAGAGCATTCGCTGTTCTATCCCCCTAATCTACGAAATTCGATCGTTACACGAAACGTGATTGGTTGATTTCGTAGAGCGGGGGATAGAACAGCGAATGCTCTTTTGGTCTGAATGCACCTTTATTCAAACGTAATAGGGTCTTTGTCAGATTTAGGTTATCGTCTTTTCGGTAGACATATAAAAATGTTAATAAATTCATGAATCCTATGCCTGATCCCATTCATCTCCCGAATTATATGTCATCCGATTTACATACTAGTATAATAGAAAATTACAGCCCAATTGGCAACCAGGATATGGATTAAATTTAACTCACACCATTTGATTACAGACAAGCAAGCAAGCATCGAGACAGGTGAAATAAATAATTAAAATTCACAAAGTTACTAAGCGGGATCTCTTATATTTAAAAAAAAGGAACAGTCAAAAATAGAGAGCCCTTATTCCAATTGTAATGAGCTCAAAAAACTCTGCGACCCTACCGCGAACTTCGAAATCCGTAAATTTCGAGGATTTGTTTCTGTCACTCTAATGATACCTTCGTTAGAGTGATAGAGACAAATTCTCGAAATTGACGACGAAGTTCAATGCTAGGATCCCTTGCACGAAAATAATTGGAAATCCTCAAATAAACGAAAAACAAATGAACGCTCACCCTGGCGATTTCCTAATCTGCGCTATCAGGTTACTGTGTTGCTGTTTAAGCACGTCCAGTTGTGAGGACACCCTTTTTAGTCTCTCCTGGAACTCTATCACATCTTCTGTGTTACCTGTGCACCTGAAAAAAAAACACTATTAATTTTCAAAGGCGATCTCACGGTTCTTTTTAATCGTTTGACCGCCATAGGCTGAAGGTGCATGAGCATTCGCTGTTCTATCCCCCACTCTACGAAATCAACGAATCACGTTTCGTGTAACGATCGAATTTCGTAGAGTAGGGGGATAGAACAGCGGATGCTCTTTTGGTCTGCATGCATCTTGATATGTCAAGGTGCATCATGGTATTCATGGGTTTACACCAAACGAGCGAATGTTCATTCTAATATCGCCATTCTACGAAATTCGTTCGTTACACTAAACGTAATTTGTCGAAATTCGTTGATTTCGTGTAAACCCACCTTCAGATAATCAATATACAGCGTGATACAGCTCACTTCGCCGGAATCTATTAAGTAGGTTATTAGGTTTGATTTGGGTTTTAGGGAAAATGAGTCCCATTCAAAGGCAAGCTATGATTTGCGTGGTGTATTTTGTATTGATAGTGAAGCACGTTTGATAATAAATTCACGACTGCCAAAAGGTTAATGGAGACATGATCTCGGCAGGCTTCTTACAAGATGGGCCGAGGATCTGCTGAAGATCGCAGGAAACCCCTGGATGCGATCAGAACAAAGCTAATAGATGGAGATTCTTGAGGAAGCCATGAGGCAGTGGACCTTCAGTTGATATGATGATGCTAACTGGCTCCTCAAACCTCAGAAGACCCACTGCGAACTACAGAAAGTTCAGAAGTCGAAAATTTCGAGCATTTTCGTCACTCAGACAAGCGTTGTTCTGTAGCCGGTCCACGCTGAAAGAGCAGAAACTCAAAGAAAATGTCCCGCGAGGCAGTACAGCAATGTGTACGTGCCCAAGGCAAATTCACAGGTGACCGCATGCCTCAGTGTGACTTCTTATACCTAAATACGAGTATGTTGTTCAATGAGATAATTTACCTGAGCGGGGCTATAAAGAGATATGTGACAACAATCCATATGACCAGCAATACCACTGCCACGCGCTTCCATCTTGCCAGGTACATCATCAGATAGTCGTTCAGGGTCATATGGCCATTGGGGTAGTGTTTCATAGCCGAGCGTGTTCACAACATTTCTGTAACAAAACGTACGCTTTATAAAAAACAACTCATGTTTCCTAAACTAAACTTTAGATAATTAGTCTACCACTAATATACCTACTAATATTGGACAGGTATGTATAGTCCCCCCTACCCACATCTTCAGCCTATGTGAGTCCACTGCTGGACGTAGGCCTCTCCTATTAAACACATAATCTCCACGCTGTGCAAGCGGATTGGCGATCGTAGTAATGTGTCCATTATGATGACGCTGCTGCCCATCATCAATCTTTTATCAAAGAATGGTCAATGACACTTCAATCCCTAAGTCGACTCTTACGACATCCGCAGGAGTTGGGGTGGTGACAAAATTTGTTTGTTTGTGTGCGTCCTCACTCCTCACAAGCGAGTATGCCGCGCGCGACAATATCGCGACGCACCTCATTCAGTGTGGACTAATTATTGTCTGTTTTTCTTTGCGCTGTTAAGCAGCTTCCATAGCCTAGTATCCTAATAGACTGGAGTCTCAATGAGGGATATTAATTAATGTGATAAGCATATGGGTAGCTGAGTTGCTCAAACATAATAGGGATAGGGACTAGCATATCTTGCATTTGAAAGCAACTCGCGACTTTCTCGCGGCTACCAGTCTTTTCGAAAAGAGAGAAGCCGCGAGGTCGCCATGTCGCCAATCGCCACGTGTTGCTGTCAAACACACAATGTGCTAATGCCACTATAAAAAATATTTGAATCATTTATTTTATTTATATTGCTTGTCGCTAACCTGTTTCATGTCATGAATGTCAATATTCAAATACCTACATAACTAAAGTGCCTTTCAAGAATAACTTTACTAAACATATTTACATTATTTTAATAATTGGAGTTTTAAAATGAGCAAGTCACCTCAACTAAACATAGACATTTAAAATAAATGCAAACCACATAACAATGGAAAATATCGTCATTATGTATCATCACTGTCCTGTCACCAATGAGGTACAGCACTATTAAAAAACATAGCTCTTAAAATCATAGTCATAAGGTCTAACTTACTTTATGGTGAGTGTTGACCGTTCATGCTTCAGAGAGCTTGAATAAAGGCTACATATATTATTCTAAATAATGATAGGTTACTTTCATTACAGCTTTATTTCAACTCATTGTAAATTATCTATAAGGATATTTATTTGTACTTTGATTTAGTTTGATATGTCAAATGTGAAGCTTTTATAGTAACCTCTAATAATTTGTTTAAAGATATGGGTTACTATCAGCCGGAAAAAGAAAAGTGAACAGCTTTTATAAATCTATCTTACAGTTTGATTGCATAGGGCTATAGACCTGGGGAACCTAGTTGTACCGTCAATTGTTTTATCCCAATATTAGTACAGGAATTCCTTAAGTTTAGGTATGTCCACCGAAAAGATGATAACTTAAATCTGACCATGACCCATACACAACTTGTGTCATACCTACGCGGAAATTGTGTAAGCAACAAAGTGACACATTTTACTACTTATAATAAAGCTCACAAATAGTCATATACTAATATTAGTATTAACTGGGCAACCAATCATCTTTTATAAAGTAGGAAACACTTGTTTTACCAGAGGCAAGAAAGATCCCCATAAAGTAATTAGGTCTAAATCAATGCAAGATTAAAATAATCAAGATTAAAAAAACAAATATAATAATTCTTTTTAAGTGCACATGTAAAAGTATGAAATACTGAAACAAATTAGATCCATTTTTAATATGAGAATAGTTTGAGATTTTGGGAAGGAATCAACATTATTATGCAATTATTTTAACCCCGAAACTGCGCCTTGAATTCAAAGAGAAGGGTGGAAAAGAAATATTGTACCAGTAACACCATATTCAAATTGCAAAAGGTTGACAAAGTGCATAGGTAAATAATGAAATATTAAATAAGAGATCACTTAATTACCTATCTAGATCATAACCATCATATCCATCAGCATCATAGCATCTGGTAATTTATTTGTGGGGTATATCAGAAATATGGCTATGGGGATATGTGAAAACTACTAATGGATACTGAATTGGAAAAAACTATGGGATTCGCAAATTATCATCTGTGAGTAGAATTGATATTTGAACCAGAATTATGACTAAATTACCTAGTATTTACATTTTTCTTTAATGATTTGCTAAATTAAATGATTACTTTTGTCCAATATGTTGTACCTACCAATAATCAACTGATGCTAAATGTCAATTAGTTTTCTCATTCCAAATACAGAATACTTATAGATATGAATAAGTGGCATACAATAATAGTAACCAGTTTTGTGCATAAATTACTACAATGACTGATGCACATAAAAATTATAGCTCTATTTATAAGCTTGTAATGAATGATTAGATATAATTGAAAGTAAACAACAAATCCATAATCACTACATAGTATAAAATAAAGTCACTTTTTCCGTCCCTACGTCCCTTTGTATGCTGATATCTTTAAAACTACACAACGGATTTTGATGAGATTTTTTTTAATAGGTAGAGTAAATCAAGAGGAAGGTTTTTATGTAGGTATAGTACCCGTGCGAAGCCGGGGCAGGTCGCTAGTATTATTATAAATGTGAAAGTAACTGTCTGTTGGTTGGTTACCTCTTCATGTTAAAACTGCTGGACTGATTTTATTGAAATTTTGTATGGAGATCATTTGATACCCGAGAAAGGACATAGGAGTGTTTATTGTGAAAGTGCCTGTATGTGCTGGAAAAGTCACGGGCATCAGATATAATCAATAAATGATTAGAATTACAGACAAGTGGCAAGTTTTAAAGGCATGAAGGTGTTACCCACAGCTAGAATAATGAATCCAACTAACTTAGAAATTTAAGTTAGGTACATACAATATTTTATAGACCGCCTGTTGTGTTACCTCTACCTTTAAGATACGATTTTTTTTGTTATTTTCTTTTTTATGCTACGAGGTGTGCAATAAAGAGTATTGTACTGTATTGCATTTCTATGAACATGGATGGTTCCTAGACACTGGATTTGAGTTACTAATACCATGTACAATAAACGATAGGACCAAACTAAATGAAAATGCTATTTTACTTCAGCCTATTCACGATAGACACAATAAATAAGTAGTATTCATTTGTATTCTGAATACTTTTCCTACTAACCTTAAGTGCTAAGTAGTTGAGTCAACAAAATGCTGGTTTTTAGAGATACAAAACAACATCCACCTCCGTTTCGTTACTGTATATTATGACGTTGTGATCGAGTTGTAAATGTAATCTTGTTTAAATCTAGGGGGCAAGTGGACAAACGACAACTCCCCGCTAAACGGATATTGACAATTTAGCTCGAATCAACACATTGCCGTGATATTTATCTAGGTCTGTTTATACTTGTACTAACTCAGATTCAACTAATCCGCTGTATTTTACGCAGATAAAACACCGCAATTTCAAACTACAGTTAAATCAAAACGCGAACACAAATTAAAGGAATTATAAACATACCTCGTATCACAACTCGTTCAATTATTACACGTAAAAGATTATCTTATTTGTTTATATAGAACTGATAATTTCACTAATGAAATAATTGTTTACAGAGTATTTCTCAGAAAGAAGATAGAAATATGTTTTTTGAGATTTTTAATTCGCGTAACACAAACACTGCACCTCACGCTGTCATTTCATCACTGACTACTGAGTACTGACTGATTGAATGATACGAATGATGAATTTATCAAATGAAGAACGAATGACTCAGTTTATTCTAGCTGTTTCAAAAACCGTTGCCGAATCAAAATCAGTCAGTGAGTAATAAACGAAAATATTCCAAAAGTGTACCTAACAAGCGTAAGTGTAAAACCTGAGTAAGCTCAAACAATCCAATGGACAAGTAGAATAATAATACTCTAAAGAGCCCTAGGAAATAAGATTATTTTCAGATTCAGGCGAGTTTTTGTCATTACATTAAACTGGTATTAGACGACACGCGACCAGCCACTGTCACTTCGACAGTTTGAAAGTTTTGAAACTTTGTACAGTGCGACATAAAACTGGAGAGATTAAATAAAGTGGAACTAATACAGGACTTTGTGTTGGAACACCAATTGTCTTGTCAAAACATTTGATTTTTGCCGCTTAAACGAAAACATTAGATTTGTTATATTTCTGGTATACGAGTGTTTTACTCAAAGATAATCGTTTTTATATAAATAGCATGAAAAAAACTATTTGTAAAGATGGAAAGTTGTTTGAACGAATCTTACGCCGGAAAACTATTGCCAATTTCAGCCGATGTTTGAATTGACTGGTATGTTTTACATAAAAATATAGCTTTTGATACGTAGGTAAATATAGCAACGGATACGCATATTGTTGATAATTTCTGTTTGTTTGGCCCTTATTTGAACTGAAAATAACTGTTTACATTGTTCTGGTACATTGACATATTCTATAGCGCAACCAATACTTTTAGATACTTTACACATTTTACAAAATGAATGTGATATATGTATATGAGTACCTTTCTTAAGCGTGTATCACAGCTGACCACCGGCTAGTGAACTCGCAGGTAGGTTAAGGAACCCATATTTAATATTACCTACATGGTGTGTCAAATTTGCTGACACTTGTAATATAACTTAATATAAATCTTTTGAAATACTTCTTGGAATATCAGTGGACGTGCAATTGGCTGTAAAGTTTTCTCAAGGTATGAATATTATATTTTCACTGATAGCCGTCGTCATAACGTTCGAGAAAATGCGGCTTTTTTATTTTTATGTAGGTAAATATTGTAAATGACTGTTGAGAAATAATGAAACGCTTTATCTTCTAATTTCTTTTGTTTTCTGTTGATAAATAATAATCTTAATAAATAAACACTTTATTTTAAATTTGTAGTATTTTTACATTTATGTTATAATACTTATAATTTATTTTTCAATTATAATATGGTAATTTTTGTTCGCAAACGTATTTGCTTGAATCAAAATTAATCCATATGAGCTATTGCGCAAGTATCAATATCGTTTAAGTGGTAAAATAAATGTGTTAGTTTTCAGTAAAACGTCCCACTTTGTCGCTTACCATAAAGACGCAATTTCCTTCTATCTTCATATGAATTAACTGACAAAGCGGCTCTATGGCAAACGACAAAGTGGGACGTTTCACTTAAATCACTCACAAATGTTGCCTATTAAAGCTCAATGGCGCCCTCCGCAATTCTTTACATTTTTGTGTCGCACTGTATATAATATATTTTTTTTTTATACCACGTCGGTGGCAAACAAGCGTACGGCCCGCCTGATGGAAAGCAGTCACCGTAGCCTATGGGCGCTTGCAACCCCAGGGGTGTCACATGCGCGTTGCCGACCCAATAAGAACTTGTACACTCCTCTTTTAAAGAACCCCATACTGTAGTCCAACGGGAAAACCTCGGCAGGGAGCTCATTCCACAGACGGACCGTCCGCGGGAGGAAGTTCCTCTGAAACCGCACGGTGCGCGACCATTTAGGTTGCAAGGTGTGAGGATGAGCGCCCGGTCGGTGGCGAGCGGTGCGATGATGAAAAGTGGACGTTGGCATCATATCGAACAGTTCTTCAGAGCACAACCCATTGTACAGACGATAGAACACACATAAGGAGGCGAAGTCTCTCCTTAGACTTAAGGGTTCAATACCGCCTGTGAGTCTGGGATCGTCGACTATTCGGACAGCTTGTCTCTGAACCGAGTCAAAGGGTGCAAGCTGGTATACAGGTGCTCCTGCCCAGAGGTGACAGCAATACTCCATATGGGGTCTGACTTGCGACTTATATAACAGAAGTCTTTGCCCCGGAGTAAAGTATCCCCTCGCTTTATTGAGCACCCCGAGCTTTTTGGATGCCAGCGTAGCTTTTCCCTCTAGGTGACATCGGAATTGGACGTCGTTGGAAATGTCGACTCCGAGGATCCCAATACTCCCTGACATGGTATGAGCTGTGTCTTGGAACTTTGGAGCCACAGTAAATGGGGTTTTTTTAGCGGTAAACGCGCAAACTTGTGTCTTTGTGGGGTTGAACCTGACTAGGTTATCCCGACCCCATAACGAGACTCTAGATAAAGTGTTCTCGATGTCAGACACAAGTTTTCCGCGACTTTCCAGTACCACAGAGCGAGGGATATTAGCACGGCCTGTGTAAAAAGTATCCCCAGTACTGTCATCCGCATAGCAATGGAGGTCGCCGATAGACAACATGTCATTGATATGCAGAAGGAACAGCGTTGGAGATAGCACAGAGCAAAGAATATAATACTCTAAAGAGAAGAACGATAACTCCTTATTAAAATTAAGCCTCTTCGCAAAAGTTCGTTTATACTACTAGCGACACAGTCCTAGCGCAGTACTAATTTTGACAACTAGTTTAGCGCAGCTGTAGTAACTCTGTCTGTGAAGCGGATGATCCAGGTTCGAATCCCAGCAAGGGAATATTTATTTGTATTTTTCTTTAGATTTTTAATATTTATTCGAGTTTACAGTTCATTTCCACCCAAAATCCCAATCTGCATTCCCAAAAAAGTACCTATGAGAAAAATATGTCATGTAAAATGAATAAAAATAAGAAACAATGTTCTCGTCGAAATGAACTTATGATTTGTGATTCTGAGCTGAATTGGTGGAAACAGTATGATTAACCGAAATGTATTTTCTAAGAAAATGCTCTATATGGAAGTTGTTCCAGAGGTATATTTATGAATCATCTAAGAGTAGATATTTGCGGACATAAGGCCATAGAGTATTTTCATTAGATTTTATGTAAATTCAAGTAAGGCAGTGAAAAAATAATCCTTAACTGTGCTATACTTGTGATAACATATAATTATATTGTATGAAATTAAATGCAGCATTATGTTAAAATTACTTATTTATTTAGTGCACACCTTCTATAAATGTTCTATCTGTAATATAATTTATTAACTTATCTTATTCTAAATATTAGATGTCATATACCAAAGAAAAACGACCAAGATCACCTAACGCCCGAGGGGTACAAGCATAAGCCGCGAAAGCTGAGTACGTGGTTCCGTTCGGTCCCCACCTCGGGCGTTAGGTGATCTTATCTTGGTCGTTTTTCTTTGGTATATGACATCTAATATTTATAATTTATATAGTATTAAATAGTGTGACTACTGGGGAAAAATAAAAAAGTACAAATCAAAATAATTTGCTTCGTATTTTCACAACACGTTCAACTTACGTTATAATAATAAAAATGATTATATTTTCATTTGTACGCTTAGTAATGCGAAATATAGAATAATATGACATAGAATGAGAAACTCACAATTAACATTTTAAATTAGATTTTTATACAATTTCAAATATCGTTATCACAAATTGTAGGCAATTAATTACCTAATAAATAAGTATCATCTAGCTCTCTAATTTTTCTCAAGTTTATTCAATTGCACCCTTTAAACAACATAGTGCACACATCTGAAACATGAACCCCGATGGGCGCAGCACATATTAAGTTATTTTTATTGTACAACAGTGTTAATTAGTGACATTCTTAAATAATTAATTTATTAATTCAAATTTACATAGTAAATTGTATTATACCTATGCTCACTTACTTTAGAAGAATCACAGTAACAAGGAACATTATTAACATAACTAAGATATAGGTGAAAAGGTTAAGAAAAGCTCCTGTTGTATGAGGTTGTAATACTTGTAATCTATCCATATAGGCATTTATTTTGTTTGTGTTCGCATTTTAAACATGACGTATTGTCTATTTGGATAGATCACTACTACATACAACAGGGTCCTATCCCACTAAACTTTACATATGTAAAATGTGACAAATTTGTAGAATTGTTTACATAAAAACGTACCACAAATATTACAAATATGTAGAAGCGACAAGTCTGTATTCTACAAATATATGCATTACAAATCACCGTAACACAAATAATGGGTGGTGTGTCAATGTAGTTTACAATTGACATATTTGTGTAATATGTAAAATTGTATTTATTAAAATTTGTAAATTTAACAAATTCCTGTGACATAGAGTTTGTATTTGTTGGCCAACGTACTTCAGTTCCTAGTAGTTTTTCCACTATTACTGTAGAAATTCTTTGAACAGAATGACACATTGTCATTTTGGAAACACTGTGAGCATCACCCTGTTACATGGTATTGAGAACCTGACCCCAATCAACGTAACACTATAAGCAGTTGTTGCTTTGGGTCTAGAGCACAATTTCTTCTTGTTTCATGTTGCAGATTCGGACCAATAGCCTGTAGTAAATATTCCACCGTAGAGTTGCTCACTCTAAATCGTTGATTAAATGTGAAATCAGTCACATAAAAAGTCAAATTTACTCGTTCTTTATACGTTCTTTGGTGTCTGACAACTGCATTTTCTTCGCTACCTGCTACTATCACTCGTACTCGACATGGTGTTGCGGTAGAATGGAACTCTTGTAATGAGATTGTACTTTTTACATGCGGTGATAGAATTGTAGATTTGTAGCTACAATTCTACAAAATTGTACGCATTTTATTACAATTAATCGTAACACAAAACTTTTACGTACAATTGTAGACTACAAATATGTAAATTTTCCCGGAAAACCACATGTAATATGTAAAGTTTTGTGATACACCGAATTGTAGATTTATTACTACAATTACATATTTGTAGAAATTTTCCGATACAAATTTGTAATATGTAATTTTTGTGATACGCTCGCTTGTATTATCTACATATATGTAATATGTAAATTGTAATTTACAATTGTAACGTTGGTGGGATAGGGCCCAGGCCTACTACCGCGAAAATCGAAATTCGTAAATTTCGACGATTTTTCTCTGTCACTTAAACGAATGCGTCATTAGAGTGAGAGA
The DNA here is from genome assembly GCA_025490895.1 of Thaumatotibia leucotreta. Taxonomy (NCBI): domain Eukaryota; kingdom Metazoa; phylum Arthropoda; class Insecta; order Lepidoptera; family Tortricidae; genus Thaumatotibia; species Thaumatotibia leucotreta. The sequence continues at coordinate 20,313 of JALPQI010016723.1, forward strand.
GACAAATCCTCGAAATTTACGAATCTCGTTTTTCGCGGTAGGGCCGCAGGGGCCCATTTCTCGAAAGCTTGTAACTTGTAATACAAGTGGAATTTTCTTTTTGACACCATAATTTAGATAAGGACTTCCGCTTTTATGTGACTTGTATGTAGGTGACTTACTTGAGTTAAGCTATATTTTTCACTTATATTAAACTGAAAGTCCTTCGCTACGTTCAGGATTCAATGTCGCGCCCGTGACATAAAACAGTGCTTTATCCCCTTGGTGTGTAATCTACTATTCTAGTAACCAAAGTAGTCAAACTGTTCGATACACCAACCTATAAAGTATTAGGCAGAAACGAGATTATGCGTATCAGCTCGCTTTTAGAAGATGAAGATTCGCTCCCATTTCCTATAACATTTTAAAGCTTGATCACATACTCATTCCTTGATATCTGTGCCTTGGGGCCCCACAAACCTAAAGTTTTGACATCAATAGTTACAATGATGTTATTCTTGTGTCTTCTTGTCCAGTTGTGGGTTGAAATTGAGATGTTGCCATGTTGCCATTGATAGTCATTTCATCCTAAACTAATGAGATTATTATGCTGTCGTCGTCGGTAAATGTTTCAGCCATTGACTTCAATCCAGCAAAGACCTGCTTGTTGGTTCCTAGCTTAATGGGTACCATATTCAGTATTTTATTTCACGTTGTCGGGCATGGCAATGAAAAAATATTTGTTAGGAAACGATAACAAGATGGTGATTTCTTGTATAATGTTAAGGTCAGTATTTATTGGTCTAAATTATATCTTCTGCCTTGTTGGTTCTTCGGTAATTAATAAGTTGGCTCTCGAGTAATAAAGTGAACGAGTGATTTAAATTCAACTCAAATAAACATTTCACACTCTCATCATAACTTTTTTTTAAAATTTTGTTTATCTAACTTGATTTTTTTTTCTTTAACCTTCTTTTGTAAAAAATATGAAAATGTTGATGTGTTTCGGAACTTTCGGAGTGCTGGCTTAGTTTATTTTTCTTAATATGTCTTCAAATTCTTTTTCTTTTTTGTTTCGTTGGTCTGGTGTTTTCGTTATTCCTGAATCCTGAAAACAAATGGAAATACACTAATCATTTATTGTACTAAATACGTTCTCATAGGCCAATATGAAAAACCGGCCAATTCCGCAGTAATTCAAAAATGGCTGGGCCGATCTGTGCAAAATAATAGTTATTTGTTATACAAGGGTGCAAAGTTGTATTTTACCCGCGAGTATGAAATTTTAACATACGAGAAGTAAAATACATT